>SKCR01004762.1:0-26051 GCA_019454045.1 Zanthoxylum bungeanum | reverse complement strand
GGTTTTTTGAATGCCAAATTCATTGTAAATGAATTTGAAATTCACATTTGTGTATAAGATACACAAAATTTAGAAACCAAACACACAACTCTCTTTCTTGCACTTCATCTCTCTCTCGCCCAACAAGGGCATTTCTTCACTGGTTTGGCAGCTCACTACCGAGAGCCAAGGAAGAAAAGGGAAGCAAAGTGTGATGATTTTGCGGCAAAATCATCAAGAGCTAGCACTCCGAGAGACATGCGAAGGTGATAGGGAAGTCCACCCATGAGCTTGGAATCATTTGACAAAGCTTGGAGCTTGTTCAATGAGCACCAAAGCCGAAAACAGTGAGCTGAAAAATAGTCACTGTCGTGACCATGACAGAGGCAGAAAATCAGTTTTTTGTACGTCTCCGCGTCGCTCAACCGATCGATGTGAGTATTCCGCAACCCCCTCGATGTATTCGCACTTATTTTCATTGCTTAAAATGATCTTGGGAAGCTTAGAAAACCCAACTGGCCTTACCTCCGAGAATATATTATAGCCATGTAAAGGTGATGGGTATTATATACCATTAAAACTGGCGCTAGAACAAGTGGGATAAATTATTAGAGTTGGTGCTCGACATGCTAATTTCTTATATATTTATTATAAATATGTTTCATTTATATTTTATTTTGAATAAAATTTAGTACTTTCATCGATATAATATTTTTTTAATGGTAAAAATGTAAAAAGTCCATAGAATTAGTTGTTGTAATGTATTTGCAAAAGCATCGCAATGGACGCTAAAAAATATTACAACTTGATTAATTCTTAAAATAGTTCCTAGTCGAGGTTTACATACATGGTCAATTAGTAAACCCGTGAGACTAGTACATGTCATATATTGGAATAGTTTCAATGACTCATCTCAGTTAACTATGAGTCTTAGAGATACTCATATAGACATGTAGATTTTTATTGGATAAATATTAAACGACTCACTTGAAAATTCCTAATAGATGGTACACAAATGTCAAAAGGAATCTTCTCGAGTCGAGTAACACATTAACTCCTTTAACTTGAGATACCATTGTGGATGAGATAATATTTGCCAGACAACTAGGCACAAAAACATAGTCTGTCAAAATAATGGTGTCACGGGATAGTCGAATCTCGTATTCACCAATAGATGCTACAACTAGAGTATCTTCATTCCCAAAATGCAACAGCATCTCCCCAGGATTCATCATCCTACTGACCTTTAGCTTATGCAACAAATTATAGATGCGAGTAGGACAAACATAATCTAAAACCCATCCAAAACTAATAGCTTCAGAAGACAAAGAGATATCAATAACAATGAAAATAAACAAACCTGATGTCGAGGTTCTCTCCCATCTGACGGAAGCAATGTAGTCTGGGCAGTTCCTCCTCTAGTGCCCAATCTTGCCATAATGGTGGCACTTTTCCTCGGCGGCCTTCTTTTGTGACTTGCCAAGCTTCACTACCTTTCCTTTAGAAGGGATATTAAAATTAGTCTTCTTTGCCTTTTTCTTTTTTTTTTCTTTCACGATTTCGCAGATTAGGAAGAAGAAAAACCAGGAAAAGAGAACTTAGTTATAAGTGTCGGTACACCCTTCTTAATATCCTTCTATGTAGTCAGCAGCATCCTATGCAATTGACTATAGGAAAAGTGAATGTTGTGCATGTTGAAGTTCATGATAGACTGAGAATTTGATGGTGAGAGTGAGCCCAGAATTAGATTTCGGGCCAAAGTCACATTCAGCTGGAAGGTAAGTAGGATTCAGCATCATACTGACCTTCAGTCCCTGCAACGAATTGTATATGTGAGTAGAACAAGAAGAAACTAAAACCCATCCAGAACTAATGGCTTCACAAGCCAAAAAGATATCAATAATAGGGAAAATAAACATACCTGATGCCGAGGCCCTCTCCCGTCTGACAGAATTAATGTAGTCTGGGCAGTTCCTCATCTAGTGCCCAATCTTGCCACAGTGGTGGCACTTGTCATCAGCGGCCTTCTTTTTTGACTTGCTAGGTTTCACTACATTTCCTTTATGAGGGATACTAGAATTAGTTTTCTTTGTATTTTTCCTCTTATTCCTTCTCGATTTCACAGATTTGGAAGAAGAAGAATCAAACAAAGAGAACTTAGTAATGTGTGTCGATACACCATTCTTAATACCCTTTTCTGCAGTCTGCAGCATCCTATGCAGCTGACTATAGGAACAGTGAATGACGTGCAAGTTAAAGTTCATGATAAAATAAGAATATGATGGTGGGAGTGAGCCCAGAATTAGATTCCGGCCCAAAGTCTCATTCAGCTGGAAGTCACACCTTCTAAGTTGCTTGATGAGATCTATCATGTGCAGGACATGTGGACTCGCTGGCTTACCATCAACAAGAAGAGCATGAGACAGTTCCACTGAGATTGTGTATAGCATGGCTTGCTTCTAGTTTAGGAATAACTCTATAAGCTGAGTAATAATGTTGAAGGAGTCAGATATATCCACATATTTCCTCTTCAGATTAAGAGACATAGAACAGAGAATGAGTGACCTGACTTTTAGGTCATCATCTCGCCATTTTTGAAAAGTCTCCATTTCCTCAAAAGTTGAATCTGAAGCAATATCCAAAGGTACTGGATTATCCAGCACATATCCCAACTACTGCGATCTCAAGATAATCTTAAGATCTAATTCCCATTTTGAAAAGTTTTTAGGGCCAGTCAGTATGTTTGCGTCAAAGACGCACGCAAAAGGATTAGAAGCAGTTGTTGCCATCACAAAACTTAACAAAAGAAAATAAGAATTAGCAGATATAGTAATTTCATCGATATCATACAACATCAAACATATCATGGATTTTCAATATAAAGATGCCCTCCCACTACTATACGTATTTTCATAATCCCCAAATAAAACATGAGAATTCAATAATTAAATTAAATTTTATTATAGGAAGTGGATCCCACGAACATATTTCGACACACAGCTTTGGCACGTTATGCCTACATATGTTCGCGAGTAGATAATATTAATCAATCACATCAAATGTGACTCCTAATGTCGGTCATGAACCATTTCTGATCCTCACTGCTTTGGCATCTGTTAGATTAGGCGTGTTCAAGGCAATACTTGTCAATGACAAGCTCAAGATATGTATGCACTACCTTATTGCTTTGGCATCTATTGGTATGCAACTTCGCTCGAATTTTTCTCTTATCAAAATAAGTTTTACTGGTGCAAATTAATTCCCAAACCACACCCACACTTCTTTGGCACGTTGCGGGTACAACCATAAAAATCAATTCGCATACATATTGACAAGACAGACTATTCAAGTGTACAAATACAAATATAAACAAATAAAAGCTTTATTATATAGATTTTCAATTTACTATCAAATATTTAAAAATGGATCCAATCAATTTAATTTTAGCATGCAAAAAATATATTGGATTAAATATCAAATATTTAATAGCATGAAAAATATTTTTGGCTATGGGATCATCAGATGCTATGATACCATTTTTGTTGGCGTTTTTGGGGCCAAAGTGCGGTTTTAGGCAAAAATTATTTCTAAACATTTTAAAAAATTTCGAACAAATTATCCGATATATCTTACCTAAACATATTATTTGTTGACAACTTAACAACATAAACTAATCGAGAAAACATGACAAATATTTTACGAAATTTTTTCCAAATAAATACTACGAAAAGTTGGAAACCGGTCAAACCGATCAACCGACTACCGAGCTAGTTGACCCAGTCATTTGGGCAATAACCGTTTATCCCATAGACTGTCCAAACAGTGAAAAATTCACTGCTTGGACAGCCCTCACACGGTAAGCCTGTTTCCTGTGTACTACTTTCGCGAATTTTCGACAAGGAACTTTTTCTGGTATTTATTCAACACCCAATACACATCCAAACACATCCAAATATCAAATACATATAGACATGCTAGGGAAAAATAATTTCCATGACTAGAAACAAAAGCATTACCTTAATCTAATTAAGCTTTTAATCTCCCAATCATTCTCCTTTGATGTTCTTTTTTTGAAACCAACCCTAACTTTTTCTTTTTTCTCTCAACACTTTGAGAAAATGGCTAACCAAAAAATGAAAATACAATTATCATTTTTTATCCACCATGGACGAAAATGGGAGGGCTAATTGGTCATTTTCATGTTCAAAACTTGGTGCAAATAATTACACATATTAATCTAATTAAAATTTATTTAATTTATTTGTCTCCAAGTTAGTGGAATCAAAGTGTCAAAACCCTATGGTTTAGCCAATCACAATTGGTGAAGTGGTGAAGAACATTTTAAGAATATTCTTTCATCTAGAAACTTAAAGTTTAATTAGCAATTAATTTCATTTGAATTTCCATTCATAAAAGACAAAATAAGGTTATGAAAAAAATTCCAAGAATATGCATTCTTTATTATAATCGATAATCAATTAACTTTTAATTATTTTAATTAATCATAATAAATATAAGTTGCAAATTCTAATTACCATCCATTAATGTGTATCTAATTAAATTATGTATCGTATACAAATATAAATTATTTTAAGGCATGTGTAAATTATAAAAAATTCTGAATTATCCATAATTAATTATCCAAATAGTACTCAATGAGTACACTTCATGTTGTGAAACTCTTTAAGTTCGAATTTATCTGTCACATAAAATATTTATGTGTATGTAATTTATCCACTCATAAATTACGACGACCACAGATAATCGAGTTGAACCATGCAAGTCGAGATCATTGCATATATTTAATCTTTCTATCATAGGCTATCCGGATGGTTCCGCAGATATAGAATAACGTCAAATCTATGCTATGAACAAGTATAGTATGTCACGATATAATCCTGATTCTCTAAATAAATACTTGGAACTCATTTCCGCAGTATACCTCGACCAAGAATTTCAAACAATCACTTATTGGAGACTTAAATCTCGTACACGGGACTGATAGATCTTCTCTAGATACATTACAATTTATCATAATTATATGTCCACACCTAATGAAAAGGCGGAGGTCTGATCTTAGAAGATCATTGACGTGACTACTATCAAAATGTGGAAGATATCCTACATATCCACAATAGTATCTCAAGTCAAATAAGCTAATATGCTACTCAACCCGAGAAGATTTCTTTTGACATTGGTGTACCATATATTAGGAATCTTCAAGTGAGTCGTTCAGTATTTATCCAATAAATATCTACATGTCTATATTAGTCTCTCTAAGACTCATTGTTAACTGAGATGAGCCATTGGAACTATTCCAATATACGAAATGTAATAGTCTCACAGGTTTACTAACCGACCATGTATGCAGACATTGACTAGGAACTATTTTAAGAATGAATCAAGTTGTAATGTTTCTCAGTATCTGTTATGATGCTTTTGTAACTACATTACAACAACTCATTCTATGGACTTTTTACATCTTTACCGTTAAAAAAATTATTATATTGATGAAAGAACTGAATTTTATTCAAAATAAAATATAAAAATACTACCTATTTACAATAAATATAACAAAAATTGACACGTTGAGCACCAACTCTATCAAATATGTCATGAAATGCATGAATAACAACACCACTAAGCTTAAACATGCAATTTGAGCCAATCTTGAACCTAGGGTCTGTCATGTGCGAATTTGGGGATGAAGAAATACTTGCCTTTAATTCAAAAATGAAGAAGGATGAATTAGAAACTTACTTGCATGAAATTGAGCTTGAAATTATCACTTGTTTCTTCATAAATGGCGTGAGAATGGAAGGAAATTTGAGTGTTTTTTTTCTGAAGCCAAAATCTTGAAATGAGAGAGTGAAGAGGAGAGTGAATAGCACTCTATATATAGCAAAGGGGATGATTTTTGTTAAGAAAATAGTGGCTAAGATCAAGTCACATGTCATAAATTTTTGACTAATCCAGAAATTTACTATTCACCATACAAAAACTTATATTTTTGACCGATTTCTGATCAAAATTTGGGAAAATGATCACCATGAAAGTTGTAGGTCTCGGCCAACGTTTTCCGACCATATAAAGATTTCTAAAAATGGACATTGGAAAAAAAAATTTAGGGCCAAATACCAAAAATTACAAGTACATAGTTAAGCTAATAAAAAAAGTGTTGAAACTGAAAATATCATGAAACCATCAGGCGAGAATTTTAAGGTTTCTAACTTACTAACAAGTGATTATATGATAAATACATATCATGCATGATGAATTAATTGTATTAGGCATGTCATGAATAATCGAAGTGTTATATTCTTGTACTTTCAAAATACTTAAAATGCAGTTGGTTCTTTAAATTATTTATGATTTATTTTAGGCCTTGTAACATCCACAATATGAGTGATGCTACCGGTAAGGAATAGGCCATATTGTTCCTTAAACATAGTCTCATATACGGGACCATTGCACAAACCATGACATAGAACATAAAATACTACACACAACTAAAACTCAACATTACTTATTTTAACAAATTATACATCAGTACTTGTACACAACTTTGTTATACAATTTTTCTGAAATTGTACTTTACTAAACTTGACTAGACTTTAACTCTGACTCAACTTGGTGGACTAAACCCACTAGTGATCGCCATCAGTATCCATCCCCTCAAGCTCGTCCTCCGGGAATACCTGTAAAACAAAGAATCTGGGAGTGGGGGGGTTCAATTGTTTGAACGGTCTAAGTGAGTGGACAGTTTAAAAGTAGTACTAAAAAAGCTTTTGAAAATCCATGGTTCTAAGACCAAATTCACCTCAAATCATCTTTCCTTAAATCTCTTTTGTTAACTGATACAACTTTCTTCTTGGAAATTTTTTTGTGAAAACTGCTTTTGAAAACCTGTTCTGAAAACATGTATCTGAAACAGCTGTTCTAAAAACTATTTCTGAAATATCTATTTCTGAAAACTGTCTCTAAATAATATCTCTGAAAAACCTGACGCATGGGGGCGTGACATATCGCCGTCCCCCCATGCGCATAACTAGGGCCAGGAGTGAAAATCCATGACAATGGGGCGTTATTATTTATACGGATATTATTTATTAACTTCTGATTGTCTCCCATCTCATAAATATATCATTTTAAACCTTCAAGAATCTCTATTACCATTGGTCCCATCTATGGATTTTCGCAGGTACTACTAACATATCCATTTTGACTCGAGTTCGGGTTCTTTTTTTTCTATCTCTTGAAAACCCTTTAGTTCTCGTCTGGGTGGCCTATCATTCAGTGCTTTCCGTTTCTTACTTAGGATAAATTCTCATCAAACTTTCTTATGGTTATCTTTACCTAGTACTGGTATAAGGTGGGGCAAAAGTCTATATCTCAATGGTTGTCGGCGTCCTCGTTCTAATACTTTATGTCCCGGTAGAATCCATCACTTATATAAGGTAGGTATGAGTTAGGTTTTATCAGAACAACTTTCGTAACTGGTATTACTGAGGGGTAAGAGTCTGTGTAGTTTAGTGTCGTATCTATATTGAGTTTCTTACAGTAGTGTAATTTAATCATCCATGTTTAAGTCTTTCTTTTACTTACTTATTATAACATCCCCAATCGGAGAGATACTATCGGCGGGAGGGAATATGTTGTACTATCCCCATAAGCCATTGACTTTCTAACTATGAACTACTAATACTCTTTCCTCAATTAAAATCTTATGTATGGGACCGATGCCAAATCTCGACAACAAGAAATGCAAACTCAATAATAATAACTATGTGCTCAGTAACACTAGCTCTATAGCTTTAAAGATATTCATTTTTAAACTTATACTACAACTGACACAACATCAATGACATATAAATGACTTCTTTCTTACTCTAGCTGAGCTCTCTCTCCATCTGACTTGACCTGGTGGACTCCATGCCATAGTGAATGCCATCAGTATCAATTCTCCCGAGCTCATCCTCCATGACCCTGTAAAACAAAACACTGGGAGTGGGGGGTTAGATCGTTTGAACGATCTAAGTGAGTGGACGATATAAAATTAAAACTGAAATACTATAATGAAAATGTTCGATTCTAAACCAATGTCCTTTCAGAAAATAACTTTATATGAAAACCTTTTTTCTTATCTAAAGACTCTGAACTATTTTCAGAAAATATCGTCTGATGTCTCTTTTATAAAACTTATCTTTTCTGAAATCTACTTTTGAAAGTCTGATCCTGTAAACTTTTATCTGAAGGATTTGTTCTGAAAACTGTTTCTAAAATGTCTGTTTTTCTGAAAATATTTTCTAAAATCTGATCTTTGAAAACTATTTTCTAAAAAAAAATTGATATCTGACAACTGATCTCTGTCTCTGAAAAACTTGACGTATGTGGGCGTTATGTATCGCCTTCCCCCATACGCCTAACTAGAGCTATGAGTGCAAATCCATGATATTGGGGCATTATGTATCGCCTCCCCTAAAGCATGCCACTCTAGTCCCTAAAACTAGTGGTCTTATGGCGTTACGTATCGCCGTCCCTCAAGCCACTAAACTAGAACTGGGGGTACGGATCTATGCTACCCTCCAAGCTCTGAAACTAGGATCTAGGGGCATCTGTCATCCCTAGTCCTGAACTAAGATCTGGGGGCGTTACGTATCGCCGTCCCCCCAGTCCTCTACATGTGCACATGTCCTTTCCGTCAATTCAATATTTGTGACAAGTTACATACTGAGGTAGAGTTTTCCCATATTCCTCGAAAACATAAAGCTAATGTTTTGAAAACTTATTTCTTCTAAATCATTTCTAAAAAAAAATTAATCAAAATATAATTGAAAATGAACTTGGCTAACGCCCTAAATGCGAGAAAGTAAGTCTATCATGTAAAATAACAAAATGAAAATCAGCTTAAAGTGAAAGTGTCGACTCACAGGTTTAGAATCTGATTGGCTCTGATTACTCTGCCAAAGAAAATTATTGTTCTTGTGATGATCTACATTAGATAAACTAGATTAGAAATGGACAACGAAACGTACTACAGAATCAGGCTAAATTTACTTATTTAAGTGGTTGTTATCACTCTGATGGGCATCATACTTATATCAAGATGTAATATATGTATACGAGCTAATATGAGACCCTTAGGGTGGTCTCTAACATGCTAGAGTGAAACCGAAATGGTTTAAAACTGATTTGGGGAAGTTCTGGTATTCGCGTCGCGATGCAAGGCATTTCACATCGTGACGCTCTTAATTCCATAAACGAATTGCTTGAAATTTTCCAGTGAGCGTGGCGATGCAAGTCCTTGCGCGTCATGACGCATTTAATCCAGAAGCAATTCTGCACATATTTCCCATTAGGTGTCGCGATATGAAGTGTTTAGCATCGCAACGCAAGGCCAAAATTCAGGGCTTATCTCAACCTCTCCATGTCTAATTGCTCAATACACTCCCATACCATAATTTTTACACAACAACTCTATAATCCTCCATATTCACACATCCTATATCATCATCAAAGCAACCCTTAAATCTCATAAATCTCAATCTATTCAATATCTGAGTTTTGCATAAACTTTAAGACTTTCTTAATACAATTAGTTTCTTAGTTTATTGCTTACTTAAATGCAACATTTATCATACCAAAAACACTAACATAGTATTAGTTAGTCAAAACCCCACAATCCATAATTTGGGTCAAGGGTTCTTACCTCATTTTCTTGATTTCCACCACTCTCCAAAGCCTTTAATGGTTTGCCAAGCCATTTTCTCCTTCGTTTCTTTTTCCATCTTTTCTCTTTCTTCTTCTTCTTTTCTTCTTCTTGTTTTTCTTTATCTCTTCCTCTTCTTCTACATTTTTCTTCTTCTTTCTTATTTTCTAATTTTTGTGAAATATTGAATAGTAATCCCCTTTTATACTAGGGCTTGTTTGAAATTTGGATTGATGAAGAAAAGTGTAGAAAAGTTGAGAAAGATTGACATTTTTCTAGATAGGTCTACGGTACTATTCACTCATATTTGTGACTTGAAATTTGGCCTATTTCTGATCTGCATTTGGAAAAACATTTAACAAGGAAGTTGTAGATCTCGATCTCTGCTTTACGGTGATATAAAATTTATGAAATTCAGAGTTTTTATGAGAAAGTTACGGCCCAAATATCATAGGATGTCCGGAATGAAATATTATACAGTTTCGTATCGGAATTTTATGAAATTCACCGATTGTCCCCAAAGTCATTCCATAAATGTATATGTGCTCAAACATAATCTATATTATGTAACACTCATCTCATGATGTAACAGTAGTTTGGATTTCCGGTCGTCACACTTGCATGCCTGGGTCTGGGGATCTATACTCCCTTTTTAACATCTTTAATTCCTCGTGATTCCATGTCTAACTTTGATTTCTCACCTCTCTTATGCTTCTTACTATTCTTTTTCTAGTTGGAGGGCTTTTCATCTATACAATGTATTCCATAGCTATTGGTTTAATTTAAAGGAGTTTCTTAAGGAATAGAAAAATCTTGTGAAAATGAGGAAACTATTCATAGGTCTATTTGGCATTCTTACTCGTACTCAGGCATGTTGTATTCCTTCTCACTACTATAAGTTCTAGTATTCTATTTATCAACTACTTTTGTATCTTCTCCAATTACTGTCTCTTGGTTGCTTAAGTATCCATGTATCTGTAGGCACTGCATTTTTGCATAAGCCCGATGATGAGCCTCGTATGGAGGCACTACCTGAATAGTTGCAGAAGTTACGGGAAACGAATACCGGAAGGAAATAAAGCCTCCAAAATTAGCACCTCACTCACTAGTCAACCTCGGATTTTCTTAGTCAGTTTTTGTTTCAATCCTTAACCTCGGACAAACCCTAAACACATGCAACCGGTCCATTACCCTACAATCCATCCACACGCCCAAAGCCCATGCAGCCCAAGCCATCATCCAAACGCCCAAGCCATCAACCACACGTCTAAATCCAAGCCATGCAAAGGCCCAAAAGAAGAAAACCCCATGCAAAACACAGGTCAAAATCCCCTCAAATTATTTTCCAATTTAACAAGATTTGAAATCCTATCCTCACCAAAATTCATAAGATTCTTTCCAAAATAAATATTCCTCAAATCCCCATGATTTATTTCCATAATTTGGGAGATCACTTGGCATTATAAAAAGAGGCCATTACCGAAACAAAAAATAAAAAGACACGTACGACGATAATCAAAGAAACCTAGGATCTCTTTCTTATCTCTTTCACGGCAAACACACACAAGCAAAGAAACCCTTCAACCAGCAAACCAACGCATCCAGTAACAAAATAACCCTAAACCGACAAGAACAAAACAACAAAATAACCCCAAATCGACAACAACAAAGCCAACAACAAAATAACCCCAAACCGACAGCAACAAAGCCACAAATAAAACAAGCTTCCACCGACCAAATAGCCAATAGAAAAATGCCCAAAAAACCCCCCTAAAACAAGCAGAAACAACGCCTAAACAGCAACCAAATAGCCACTAGAAAAATGCCCAAACAGACCCCTTAAACAACCAGAAACCACACCTAAACAGCCACCAAACAGACACTAGAAAAATGCCCAAACAGTCCCCTGAAATGACCAGAAACAATGCCCAAACAGTCACCAAAAAAATGCTCAAACAGTCACCAAAACAGCAGCACAAAAGCACAAAAACAGCAGCCCAAAAAAACCCAAAAACAGCAGCCAAAAATCGTAAAAACAACAACCAGAAATCACCAAAACAGTAAGAAAAACAACCAAAATAGTAGCCCAAAATCACCAAAAATAGCAAACAACAAACAACAAGCAGAAAATAACAAAACGATGAGTGAAACAGCGAACCAGAAATAGCAAGCAGTAAACCAGCTTCAATACTTCAGGCGATGGCCTAACGCACTTCCAAGAAGCAACTTAAAAGGTAAGATTTGAGGGCACCTTATTTATTTTTATAGTTCCGGACATGACATGCCTGGCTAGATATGAAATACGTCTAGCCGGGTATGCGAAGTCCTACATAAAAGACGGCTAAATTTCTGGTCACATCTTTCTTTGACGTTCTGTTATTTATCATTTTTTGTTATTTATTTACTTATCATTATTTTACTATTTCACATTTAGTTTGTTATTTATTTTTTTATTTCGCCTTTATTTTATTTATTCATGTTGTTCATTATCCACATATGCTTATTTTATTATTTTGTTATTTACATCGCATTAATGTCTATGTGTGTTATTATCACTTGTGGTATATCAGATGGAAACCCATATATAAATTCTGTAGCCGAATCCGAATGGACGGTAGTGTGGTTTGTACTTGGGATATAACTCCATATACCACTCAGGAAATATTCATACAACCGTGATTAACCCCATTTTCTTTACTATTTATTTATTGACATTTTTCCCGCTTTTAATTATTATGATTCTTATTATCGTACCTTGTATTTCTTAATTTAATTTGCTTTTATTTATATTAATATTTATGGGTGTGCAAATTGACCGGCGTTGTCACACACGTATAACGCAAGCGCACTTATCGTTCAAGTAGTATCAAAAGTATCGATCCCACGAGGACTTAAAACCTAGCTATTAATTTTATGAGGCCAAATGATTACTGGTATCTAACAGATTGATTGATTGACTATGTGGTGGCTTTAAACTTTAAAAAAAACAAGTAAATAAAATTATGCGAAAGTAAATTAAGTGAATATTAAGAAACTATCAAGGGTTGTGATTTCTTCCAATTTCTAATTAAAGATGAAATGGTTATTTCATGTTTGTGTAATATATCGATTTACTAACCTGGAATATGAAATTATACAAAAGCCTCTGTCGATGGTCAGATGCAAATACCCCGTATAACCCAATTGAACCATATGTCTATGTCAACCAAATTACCTGGATTCATTAAGATTAAGTTCCAATTATGGTTACCCCCGCATGACATGTATATGTTTATCCTGTAAGAAAATCTATTGAAGAGTTATTTATCCTCAAGGAAGATCGTGGGCTATTAAGTCTAAGGCTGAAACCTAAAATTTATTTACCAAGTTTATTTTAGATTTACCAGATCAATCTAATTAATGGCCAGTTAACAAGAAGCATTAAGCTTAAGACTTAATAAGTAAACCTTTAAATTACCCAAAGTATAAAATATCCACTTATAAATCGGTGATATTGGAATTCATCACAACCCCAGATAATGGATTTAGCTACGACATATAACTAGTAAAATCTTAAATAAAATAAAAGACATAAAGTAAAATGTTGGAAAGTAAATAAAGAAAATTACAATAAAAGAAAATGATAGGGCTAGAGGATCCAATTTTAATACTACTATTTTAGATTTCTCCCTTAATATAATATATTAACTTGTGTGATATTACCAACCAGACATCTAGGTGGTAACCTGATTAAGTCAAATTAATATTTAATTACCAACTGACCAATATAGCGGTAACCTTGCTTAGTCAGGTTAAAACCAATTTAATATCAAATACCAACCAGCCAATATAGCGGTGTAGAACACAGAAATGGACGACGTTGTTCCAGGCTCGTGGCCTGGTCGGGAGTACAGAGTAGCCCGCGGGGGACTAAAATGGAGAACTAAAAAAGAAGTCGCCACCCAGTGTGAACCATGAAAATGATTTAAGGCCGCACTCGCCCCTCGCAAGGGAAGACCTCAAACCGTTGGGTTCGGAATGGTCCCTTACTTATGCCACTTGTAATGATATTATTTGTGCAATAACTTAACCGAATCTACGCAACATATATATTCAAAGATAACCTATATCTAGTTCGCATTAAAGAGAATAAATCCTATATCTAAGTTTGCATGCTTTAAAAGTAGGTCGTCACAACTGCAAACATATGATATCACACAAATATCTCATGAGCATGTTGAATCATCAAACATGAAAAATAAATAACAATCTAAACATGAACGTACATTAGACTCCTATTGCGAAAGAAAATAACTAAATCATGCATAAAGAAACAACGTACTAACGGATAAATCATGCTTAAGAAATAAATAACGTACTAGACTAAATCATGCTCGAACACAAGGTTGGATAAAACGAAATATTTGTGTCTCTCAAGTGGTACGTGGCATTGTATCCCGAGTGCAAACCGTAATACCGTCCATTCGGATTCGGCTACGAAATTTACGTCCGGGTTTCCATCCGATATACCGCAAGAGAGAACACATATTTCGTTCATCCGGAAATCACATCATGCACCAATCCACAATACTAATGCGAAATAAAGTAATAAAATAAACAAAAAAATAAAGGATAATAAATAAAAGGGGTGCCCTCAGGTCTAACCTCTTAAGTCATCTCTCGGAAGTGCTGTAGGACACAAAAACTGATGACGCTGTTCTAGACTCGCGGTCTAGTTGGGAGTACGAAATAACATGGAGTCGCCACCCGGTGTGAACCGGGACAAAGATTTAAGGCCGCACTCACCCCTCGTAAGGGAAGACCTCAAACCGTTGGGTTCGGAATGGTCCCTTACTTATGTCACTTGTGATGATATGATTTGTGCAATAAACTAACCGAGTCTACGCAATATATATGCTCAAGGATAACCTAGATCTAATACGCATTCATAAAGATAAATCCTATGTCTAAGTTTGCATGCTTGAAAGTAAGTCTTTAAATGGTAAACACACAATAGCACACAACGAGCATGTTGAACCATTAAACTAAAATAAACAAATAACCATTTAAACATAAACGTAAACTAAACAAAATATCATGCGTAAAATTAACATAATCATGCTTGATAAACTAGGCTAAATCATGCTTAAATAAAAAATAAATAATCTACTAACTACATCATGCTCAAATACAAGTTTGGATGAAACGAAATATGTGTCTCTCAAGTGGTACGTGGCGTTGTATCCCGAGTACAAACCGCAATACCGTCCATTTGGAATCGGCTACGGAATTTACATCCGGGTTTCCATCCGATATACCACAAAAGGAAACACATATTCCGCTCATCCAACATTCACATCATGCCTCAATAAACGACTCTCATGCGATAATATATTAAAATAAATTAAAGAAATGAAAAGATGATAAATAAATAAGGTGCCCTCAGGTCTAACCTCTTCTGTCGTCTCTCGAAAACGCGTTACACGGCCGTCGGAAGGGTTGATACTCCGCAACTTTTCTGGTTCAATAGTTCAACATTTTTCCTCGCTGTTTCGCTGTTCGGGCTGCTATTTTCACTCTGTTTCGCTGTTGTTTTGCTACTATTTTTAAGCCACTGTTTTGGGTTAATTCGGGGACTGTTTTGGGTAGTTTTTAGGTACAGGTTTTGGGACTGTTTTGCGGTATTTTGGGGACTGTTTATGCGGCAATTTGCTGGCAGTACAAGGGCTATGTCTCAGCAATTTCGAGGGTGAGTGACGTTGAGAATATTAGGGGTAGTGGGGACGTGTTGGCTTATTTAGAGGCAGTGGGGACGTGTTGGCTTATGGAAGCTGTGTGGCGTCATTGGCAAGGGGCTGGTGGCTTCGTTTGTGGATTGACTATGCGTGAGGGTTTGAGCGAAGGGCAGGTGGCGTGTGTTGACTATTGGCGTGAGGCAGGCTTCTTGTTTACGTGATTTGAATTGGCGAAGGTGCGTGAGGCTTGAGCTAAGGGCAGGTGGCGTCTGTTTGGCTATTTAATGTGGCTAGTGGGCTGTTTGTGAACGTGGGGCAGATGCGTGGCTTGTGGTTGAAGCGGTGGGGACGTGAACATGGGGCAGATGCGTGGCTTGTGGTTGAAGCGGCAAGGTGTGTTAGTGGGACAGGCGGCTGTTATGGGATTTGAGGGACGTGTGGAGTAAAGGGTTTTATGCGTTTATAGGCCAAGGGATGGGGTTACCTTGTTGTAGAAGGAATAGGATTTGTGTATTAATTGGGGATATCTTTTAATTAAAATGTGATATGGAAAATCTTTTAATTTGGGGAAGTGATTTATGTATTTTAGGAAAGAGATTTAATTTAATTTAGGAAGGTGATTTAATTAAATTATGAATGTGTTTTATTTAAATTAGGAATTTAATTTAATTAGAATTTAATTTAATTTAATTTCATGTTCAATTTAATTGGTGAATGTGATTTAATTTAATTCAATTTAAGTTTAATTTAATTGGTTTTAATTATTTAATTTGTGTGATGTGTTTTAAATATTTTAATTATTTAATTTGTGATGTATTTTAATGGGCTTGGGTTAGGTGTGTGCTTTAAAACGGAGGTCCAACAAGCGAACCCGAAGCTACTCTAGCGAGTAAATCCAACAATGTGTCAATTCTTGACTCTTTCCTTCCAACGTCCGCATCCCGCGACTTTCACAACTAAAGAGGTAGTGTCTCCATACGAGACTCATCATCGGGACTTATATGCAAAAATGCAGTGCCTACAAGCGCGTTATACGGTCGTCGGAAGGGTTGATGCTCTGCAACTCCTCCGGTTCACTGGTTCAACATTTTTCTTCACTGTTTCGCTGTTTGGGCTGCTGTTTTTACTCCGTTTCATGGTGTTTCTGGTCGGTTAAGGGTTGTGATGAGTGTGTTCGGTCAGTAGGATAATGGACTGATGTGTGCTCCGCTAATGAGGGTGTTAGGGTCACAGTTTCAGGGGGTTGTTTCACGTCAATTAAGGCTACAGTTTGAGGCTAATGGGTAGATGTTTGTACGTGTGCATGAGTTTAGTGTTTGAGTGTCTTCTTAGTGGTTGATACGTGCGTTTTGTGAGTGTGGTATCTCGGTCATGAGGAGATAGGCTGTGTGAGTGCTGAAGGTTGAGTGAAAGGGTTTATTACCGAGAGTAGCTGGTTCAGTTTGATTTGTGCATGGCTCTCAGTTGGGGCTGGTTGAAGGTGGGTATTTGCTCGGCTAGTTGTTGGGTTTCTATTAGGTCCCAAGGATCAAATTCAAGCATGGAAAACTCATGTACGAATACTCAAAGAAGTTGCGGAATACTTACATTGATCGTATGTGCGATGCGACGAACACAAAAACTTCAAGCTTTCCTCCAAGTTGGCTCACGACAGTGGGCTGTTTTATGTCCTCCATTTTCGGCCATGGATGATCCTTAAAGCTCCAAACTTTGTTTGGTGATTCCATGATCATGAAAAAAATTCCCTATCACCTTTGTATGTCCTCTTTTGAGTGCTAGCTCTTGATGATTTTTGCCACAAAAATCACCATGGCTTCTCCTTGTATATTCTCGACTTTTGACATAAAATGGAGAAGAATAAGTGGTCCAAGACCGTGAGAGAGATGAGAAGAAATGGAGAGAGAAAAATATGTTGGATTAATTGAATTCCAAAAATCAATTAAACATATACCATATTTTGAATTTCCAAAAGTCAAAAGGTATAAGCATTAAAGCTTTTCAACAACCACCATCAATCACAATGACAAGTTGTCAAATCACTCAAAGTGACTAGACATCACATCAATTGATTGACTAGTGATTTGACGCTTGATGTGACTTGTGGGCCGCACTTAGATTCGCAATGTGAGTGCACCCGCAAACACTCACGGGCTCGGGTTCGCTAATTCGGAATTAACGAATTTTCCGTTGCGACGAAATTAAATCTAATTTAATTAAATAACTTTGCCTAGCAAAATTACTATTCACGTCGCTAACGAATTAATTCTAAATTAACTCGTTTGCCTGAATTAAAATCTAATTTTAATTCCGCGTCGAAATCCAATTTCGTATAATATATCGAATATATTATTTTATCGATTAATTCCAAATTAATCGTTCTCTCTCTTTAATTAATTTTTTAATTAATCGACTCTTTATTATGGCAAAGTGTCATGATTCTCAATATACCCAGAAGAGGCGTACACAGAACCGGTTAAAGCCTTGGATGACCAAAACCAAATTATATTGATTGTCGCAAGTATTAGCTGTGCAAGTCTCAGGTTAAGACGAAATACACCTACCATGATTCCGACTTCCATAGACACATAGTCATACTACCAATGGAATTCCTAGGGAAGCTGTTTTCCATACCATCGGTAAAACACAACCTCCTACAACACTTGCATGAGTATCCTATACCCAAATATATGAGAACTATACAGTTATGCTCCCACAACGCGCACAAGATTAATACTAGTCTATTCCGTATTATCGATGTCCAATCTCGATAATACTACGACTAGGGATATTTAATGATTAAACCTTTATGGATTGATACTGTCTCATATCTTATCAATATGGAACTAATCATATGGACCTTCTATCATTTATACATCTTGGTGATCTAATCACAAATGATAAAAGAGCAATTTCCTTTGTCACATAGTTAATTTGTACAACAACACCATGATCTGTACAAATAGTGATGTTATGGGTCATAACTGTCCAACAATCTCCCACTTCACACATAGCCAATCACTCAAGTGTCCTACACCCGAACTATGTACGGTTCGCTCAAACATCTGCTAAGGAAAGACTTTCGTCAGCGGATTTGCATGACTACCATCTGATGCAATATATACGATCATCACATCGCCACGATGTATGATCCGAATGAATCAAATGAATATCGAATTATATATCTGGATCGTTGATGAGACCATTAATTCTTTAGCCTGCGCTGTAGTCTATCTCAGCTGCTAACAGAACTATATCTAATCTAATTAGATTAGTATCAATCCAGAAGGCTTCTATTGCTGCCTCAGCTGCAGCAATAATCCACTTGTGTTGTTTATTCGGTAACAGTATCTTGCTTGGAAGATTTCCAGCTCACTGTTCCGTTATTCAAACTTTATAGTACATTTGTTACGACTTTAATCATTTAGATCGGTTATAAAACTTGCAACGGTGATCCCAGTCACTTCAAGTTCTCCTTCTCCATAGTATAAGACAACATCTTTAGTTCATCTAAGATACTAAATGATGTTCTTCACATCAATCCAATGACTATCACTTGGATTGGCCCGATTGTGACTCCATATGCTCAAAGCGTATGAGACACCAGATCATGTACATTTATTTCAATGTACGAGTTCTCGGAGAGTATTAACAACTTTTTGATCTATCCCAGTAGATCTTTATTCCTAGAATAAAGGTTGTTTCTCCCAAGAATTCTACGGAGAATTTTCATGAAAGCCAAGCTTTCACCGATTGTATTATAGGATTATCATTTCCAAGAAATGACATATCATCATTATTTTAGGACATCACTGTCAGTGCGCTCCCACTAACCTCCTTATATACATAAGAATCAATTTCATTTTGAATTAAATCATACACCATTATAATTACATCAAAACGATAATTCCAAGAACACTATGCTTGTTTCAATCCATCCATGGATTGAATTAACTTGCAAACCTTGTTTGCTCGTTTTGGTACGACAAAACCGTTAGGATGTTGTAAACATCCTCCAAAAGGTTTCCGTTAAGGAAAGCGGTTTTGGCATTCAGCTGTCATATTTCATGTATGAAATGGGCAGTATTAGCAAGCATTATCCAAATAGATTTAACGATTACAACGAATAAAAGGTTTCATCGTAATCGACATAATGTTGATAACGATACCTTTTCGCTACAAGCCTAGCTTAGTACGTTGGTATGTTGCCTTCCATGTATGTCTTCTTTGAAGACTAATATAGTACCAATAGGCACAATGCCTTTCGGTATATCAACCAGTATCCAAACTTGGTTGGTATACATGTAATCCATTTCGGACATCATTACACTTTGCCATAATAAGGAGTCGATACCTTGTATCAATTCCTCATACGTAGTCAGTTCGTATTCCTCAATAAGATTGACATCTTTATGAGGTGAGATCAGAAACCCATACCCCATGTTGTTTTCTGACTCTATCCGACCTACGTGGTTCTTGTGTATTCAAAGATTATTGGTATAGTTTCATCCTTGATGAATTATATATCTTCCATTAGGACTCGGTGCTTGGAATAGTATTACTCCGATTTTCATCGAGTTTTACTTTCTTCCTATTTACCACTGCATATAGGTATTCCTCTTAGGAAAACCGCATGGTGAGCAACAATTACATTGTTCTCTAGTGAGTTGTATAAGTACTATACTTAGGTTTCCCTAGGATAACCCACAACTTAGGCACTTATCCAATTTGGGTTCTAGTTTGGTATCATCCAAACATATGCCTAGCATACCCAAATGTTCAGGAATGAGAAAACCCGGTTTCTTTCCTGTTCATATCTAATATGAAATCTGTCAAACAGATTTTATGGAACCTTATTCAAAATAAGTTTTGCACTATTTAAAGCGTATCCGTTGAAGGAAATGGTAGCTCAGAGCGACTCATGATTAACCTTATCATGTCCAACAAATTTTGGTTTCTCCGTTTGGACACACCGTCAGGATTGACATGTTCCGGGAGGAGTCCTCATTGAAAGAATACTATACTCTTTCAAGTATTTGAGAAACTTATTGCTTAAGTATTTTCATCATGGTCTTACCGTGATGGTTTTAATAATTTAGTCGATCTGTTTGTCTGCTTCATGTCAAAACTGTAAAATTTTCCGATTCGTGTTTCAAAAGAAACACATAACCATAACGCGATGCCACATCCGTAAAGGTCACGAAATATTCATATCCACCTCTAGCCTAGCTAGACATGGGCCCACTTATGTCACTATGACCAATGGCTAACAGATCGATGGCACTTGCACTTTTACCAAGTAAAAGGTGTATTAGGCACTTTGCCCAATAAACTAGATTCGTAGACATTATTTGAATAGAATCAAATCTGTCCCAGTACCCACTCTTCGAAAGTGTGGATATACGAGTCTTGTTTAGTTGTGTCCCAGACAACAATGCCACTTATAAGTCTCAACAGATTTACTCAGTTTGAGATATTTGTTTGTCGTGTTATATGTTTGAGATTTATTTATATTCAAAATATAAATACTGTTTCTCACATCTAATGTGTTTATCTCAATATCATCTTTATAAAATAAAACACTTTAGTGTTCTAGAATATAAAGGTATACCCACAACGGGTTAAACCCTGATATAGAGATAATGTTTCTAGTCAAACTAGTTACATTGTAACAGTTTCCTAATTTAAGTACATACCCGAAGGGTAGTTCCTAAACTTAGGTTTCTACGGTTAAAACAGCGACTTTCGTCCTGTTTCCGATTCGTAGATCAATCGAACTGAAGTCAGTATCCTGCTCTTAGCAGATTCTGCACACCAGCACATATTTATGTACCACATCCAGTATCTAAAATCCAATTTTAATACTAGTTGCGAACATGTTTATAACAAACATATTTGAAGTCAGAGCCTTGCTCGTCTTCAATTCCTTCATGTCTGCCTTGTCCATACGGCAGTCACGCTTCAGTGACCCCGTTTGCCACAGTTTAGGCAGACATTTTGGGATATGTCCTTTGTATTCCCAGAAGATTATAATGATTTTTCCTTTACCCCCTTTTCCACACTCCAGAAGCCATTGGCCAAGCCTCGGCCTTCTAGAATGTCGAAGTAAGATGCGCCTTGCGCTTCTTGCCTTATTGCAAACTTTGGCTTTGTCTTCTTGAGAATAGCCATTAACTCTCCAAGAGTTTACTATTGCAATTAAGTACTTCTACGATCTAAGGATAGATCTATGAAGATCCTTCAATTTCAATATCATACTGTAAGGATCTAATCCTTAGTTCTGATTAAGAAATTAAGGAGTCTACTTGGCAAGCTTATTGGATTAAGCACTAAAGTTATCATCACATGAATATTCCAAATATGATGTTCTACTATTTTCTTAACTCCAAGCTTAGGCCTAAGATGTTATTTTAACAAATAAAGTAACTTCTTAGTCATTCAGGACTATCCTGAGATTTTATTCCCAATTTGAAAATTAAAGTCGTTTAAATACATTTTCACCCAGGATTATGTTTTAAACACTAATCTTTCAATTATCTTGATTCTAATAGTCCAACTATTAATCAACGATTTTAGGTACTATTTATTATAATGATTACTATAGGCTAACTATATAATCAACTATAATTTAATAGGTTAAATTCAATTATATTGATTATTATAATCCAATTATAAAATCAACTATTAATTGAAATTAGTTTATTCAAATATATTGATTACTATAATCCAATTATATAATCAACTATAAATGAAATAGTTTGAATACAGTCTAACTGTTTATTAAAACAACATTAATTATTAGTCCAACTAATATATTAATTTATTGACGAATATATGAATGAGCGCGTATGGCAAGTAACTAAACGAATATTGTAAATTTAATACTCGTCTCCCACTATTTTTCAGCGAACCTCTAACCCTCTGTTGAGTACTCGGGAAACCTTGTTTCCTAGTGGGCTAGGATCCCGTTAAATAACACACAATCTTGACTTTGGCCAACAAATTGTATGATAATTAACTAGGTAGATAAGATCAATTGGATCCCATCCAATTCCTAGATCCAGTAGGTGGACATCCAAGTCCGAAACATATATCTTATATATGCCAATATATCTAATATATTGCCTAACCTTTTTCCTCTGAATCAACTAAGCCTTGGCTTTGGCACAACAAACTTAGTGATCCCAGTTAAACGGAACCCATTGACCTTGGAAAGCTTCGTAATCAATGTCGATGGACAATAAGTGATCTTGACTTTGGCCAACAAATCACAACTTGGACAAGACACCAATATGGAACAAAGCCTTCATGATTCAAACACATCCTCGAAGGACAAAGTCTTGACTTTGGCCAACAAAGCAATGACAGTCTTGGATCTTGAGTAAGAATCACTCAATGGAAGGAAAAACGCTTAATATATAGTGAGGGTTTTTCGCGTGTAATTGGCAACCAATTAATTATCTTTGTTAAGGTCTCATCATCATACACCATTAAACATGCATTCTAAACACATAATAAGGCACGTAAAAATAAATATAATAATGATATGCGGATGGATATTTATGTTGGACAAAATGACCCATAGCGTCACTATTTGCACAGATCATTGTGTTGTTGTAGCAAATTAACTATGTGACAAGGAAATTGCACTCTCATCATTTATGATTAGATCACCATAGATATATAAATAAAGAGAGGTCCCTATGATTAGTTCCTGGACTAAGAATGATATGAGACAGTATCAGTCCCCGAAGGATTAATCATTAAATATCCCTAGCCGGAGTATTATCGAGACTGGACATCGATAATGCGGAATAGGCTAGTATTACACTTGTGCACGTTGTGAGGGCACAACGACATAGTTCTCATATTTATAAGTGTTGGAGACTTATGCAAGTGCGATAGGAGGTCGTGTTTCACCGATGGTACGGGAAACAGCTTCGCTCTGGATAGACCCTTCAGAATCCCATTGGTATTATGACTATGTGTCTATGGGAGGCCGAAATCAAGGTAGGTGTGTATAGTCTTAACCTGAGACTTACATCGCTAATACTTACGATAATCGATAGACTTTGGTCTTGGTGGTACAGGCTTTAACCGGTTCTGCGTACACCACTTCTGGGTTTATCAGAGAGTCGTAGTGTATTGGATGTGATGTCAAGACGGAAGTATCACTCCAGTCATAGTGGAGATGATGTCACACTGGATACGGTATTAGTGCTCTTAAGTGCTGCGCGGCCATCGGGATATTATGACAAGGTCATGTATATCCGATTATAGAGACTAGTTACCAGACATCCGACATGTGCTTCGTACGGGGCAGACACTTATCCAGCCCTAGGCCTAGCACGTGACTATCCGATACTGGGCCGATATGCACAATACAATGGTATACTACGCTTGATACAGATCTTAAATATTCTTAGATGAATATGACCGGAGAATAGGTAGACTTGGTGCTTTGCTAGGAGCCAACCTTGTCTTGTAAATCGGTAAAACGTAGTACTTGGTACTCACGTGTTCGGATAGTCCGATGACCGATTTGACTGTCAACATATCCGGGGATCTCATGGGTCGCTTCCCAAAGATTCACCGATGACGTATGACTCGCACTTA
The DNA here is from genome assembly GCA_019454045.1 of Zanthoxylum bungeanum. Lineage (NCBI taxonomy): Eukaryota > Viridiplantae > Streptophyta > Magnoliopsida > Sapindales > Rutaceae > Zanthoxylum > Zanthoxylum bungeanum. Next base: position 2,036 of record SKCR01004762.1, on the reverse strand, counting down.
TATTAATCTGGGATTAATATGATGAGAGAGAAAATTAATCTGGGATTAATTTCGGAGACACTTTATCTAGGATAAAATATCAATTGAAGAGAGAGAAACATTGATTTGGAATTAATCGAGGAATTAATATATTTGATATAAAAGAAATTAGATTTCGACGCGGAATTAAAATTAGATTTTAATTCGGGCGAGCGAATTAATTTAGAATTAATTCGTTAGCTATCTGAATAGTAATTTCGCTAGGCGTAATTATTTAGTTCTCGTCGCGACGGAAATTTGTTAATTCGGAATTAGCGAAATGAGCCCGAAAGTGTTTGCGGACACATTCGTATTTTGAAATGAGTGGGACCCGCAAATCACATCGCGAAGTCTCATTACTTGACACGACTAGTTGATGGATGTATCTAGTCACCTTTATGGGATGATACATTGTCTCTATTCTCAATGTAAGTATGTGAGGCTATTTAATGGATTTTTAAAAAGGTGATGTGTGTGGTTGGGAATTAAACCCAAATGTGTTTGAAATGAATTTCAAATGAAATTCAAATGCATTTGATGCATAAAGTTCCACCAAAACCGTATACACTACTGACTTTCCATTTTCCCTCCTCTCTCTCCTCTTCTTCTCCTCTCTTCTCTCACGCCATTTCTGGTTTTAGTGAGGCAGTGAACTGCCGAAAATAACAAAAAGAAATGGAGGGAAGCAAGTGTGTTTTGTGGCAAAACAAGAGTGCTAGCACACTCCGGGATCATGCCAAGGTGATAAGGGAAGTATACCCATGAGCAAGGAACGTTTTTGATGAAGCTTGAAGCTCGTTTTTCTTGATCAAAATGGCGCAAAACAGAAGCACAAACTGCTGCAGTTCACGCACATGAGCAGTGGGCAGTGAGCAGTGAGCAGAATTTCAGTTCGTTTTGTTGCCCAAATCGTCTCTCAACCGCTCGATGTAAGTATTCCGCACTTCCGTCGTTGTATTCGCTTATGATTCATGCTTGAGTTTTGATCTTGGGACCTATAGAAACTCCTACAATGGCATCAAGAGCTTAGGTTAAAAGCATGAAAATGTAGGGCTAAAATTTGGGCCAAACTTGATTTTGAGCATGATAAACTAATTGGATGGATTTGTATGCTTAATGTGTTTGAATTGAAGATTGATTAGGGTCAATTTGAAGAAAATATGATTGGATCAATTTTCCCCAAATTTTCCTCCTTGGCTGAATATGTAATGTTCTTTAATGTCTTGGGATTTTTGATTTTTGACAATTGGAAGTGTGGAAATCATTCGGGATGATGATTTAACGTCGATGCGGAATCAATTGGATTGAATTCGATTTGGACGAAAAATCCCCAAATTGCCAAGTATGTCATGAAACTTTAAATTGGGTAAAATTGATTTGAGCATGCAATTATGAAATTGGATGATTAAGTATGCTTAATACTTGTTTAATTGATGATTGGTTGGATCAATTTGATTAAATATTGTTTGGAACAAATTTCCCCAATTTTGAAAGTATGTCATGAAACTTGAAATTTTGGGTAAAATGAATTGAGCATGCAATTATGAAATTGGATGATTAAGTATGCTTAATACTTGTTTAATTGATAATTGGTTGGATCAATTTGATTAAATATTGTTTGGAACAAATTTCCCCAATTTTGAAAGTATGTCATGAAACTTGAAATTGGGTAAAATGAAATGAGCATGCAATTATGAAATTGGATGATTAAGTATGCTTAATACTTGTTTAATTGATGATTGGTTGGATCAATTTGATTAAATATTGTTTGGAACAAATTTCCCCAATTTTGATGTGTGGCCGAATAGGAGATGCCCTAATTCTTGGTAGTTTTGTTTCGTTGATCATTGGATGACTTGAAACGATTGAGGGTGTGTTGATTTAATGTCGAATTGGTTTTTAATTGGATTGAAACAAATCGGACATGTAATTAACCTTATTGCAAGAATAAAGTAAAGCATGTAATGAGTTTGATTTTAATCTTAATGTGTTGGACATGTGATGATGAAATTGAGTAT
>SKCR01004761.1:0-26207 GCA_019454045.1 Zanthoxylum bungeanum | reverse complement strand
GTGGAGATGATGTCACGCAGGATACGGTATTAGTGCTCTTAAGTGCTGCGCGGCCATCGGGATATTATGACAAGGTCATGTATATCCGATTATAGAGACTAGTTACCAGACATCCGACATGTGCTTCGTACGGGGCAGACACTTATCCAGCCCCATGCCTAGCACGTGACTATCCGATACTGGGCCGATATACACAATACAATCGTATACTACGCTTGATACAGATCTTAATATCTTAGATGGATATGTCCGGAGAATTGGGTAGACTTGGTGCTTTGCTAGGAGTCGACCTTGTCTCGTAATCGGTAGAACGTAGTACTTGGAACGTACGTGATTCGGATACTCCGACGACCGTATTTACTGCCAACTTATCCGGAGATCTCATGGGTCGCTTCCCGATAACCCACCGATGACGCACAACTCGCACTCTTGAATAATCTGGGATTATATAGAAGAGAGAGAAAATTAATCTACGATTAATTACAGAGATATTTTATCTAGGATAAAATATCGTCTAGAGAGAGATAACGATTAATTTGGAATTAATTGGTAAATTAATATATTCGATATTTAAACGAAATTAGATTTCGACGCGGAATTAAAATTAGATTTTAATTCGGGCGAACGAATTAATTTAGAATTAATTCGTTAGCGATGTGAATAGTGAATTCGCTAGGGTAATCATCTAATTACGACGCGGCGGAAAAATCGTTAATTTGGAATTAGCGAACCCGAGCCCGAGTGTGATTGCGAGCGCATTCGTATTTCGAATTCGAGTGCGGCAACGCAAGTCACATCAAGCGTCAAATCATTCGTCACATCAAGCGTCAAATCAAATGTCCTTTGATTGATGTGATTGATGATGTGAGTGATGATTGATTGACAAAGCAACTTGTCACTTTGATTGATAGAAGTTGTTGCAATAGTGTAGTTGTTGGAAAGTTTTGCTGACTTTTTGAAAGCCAATTTTATGTATTACCTTTAATATATTTTGGAAAGTATATAGGTAAATGTTTTTACTTTCTAACAACTAATACACAATCATTATCTCTCTCATTTTCTCTCCAATACCTCACGCCCAAAAGCTTAAAAAGCTTACTGGTTTGGAGCCATAAATGGCGTGAACAAGGGAGGCAAAGAGTTGGGTTTTCATGGTGATAACCGCAAGTGCTAGCACACTACGAGTCTTGCGAAGGTGGTAGGGAGGTTCGACCATGAGCCGGGATCCGTCCGACGAAGCTAGGAGCTCCGTTTCGCATCTCAAATTTCTGTTTTTGGAGACAGTGGACTGCTGCAGTTGGGCGTCCTTGGCAGTGCGTTTTTGGCCTTCGTTCGTCTCCGAATCGACTCAACCGATCGATGTGAGTATTCCGCTACCTCTGTTGGTGTATTCACGCATTGTTTTCATAGCTTGTATGATCTTGGGACCTAGATTTTAACCAACAATGGCATCAAGAGCCTTAGGTTCAAGCATGAAACTTTTAGGGTTAAAATTTGGGTAAATGTTTGTTGAGCATGATTTGAATAAATTGATTGTTTGAGTATGTTATAACATGTCTAATTGCATTTTGGTTGGACCAATTTGTTGAAAATTGATTTGGAATAATTTTCCCCAAAAATTCTCACGTGGCCGAATGTGATGGAATTTGGAATTCTTGGAATTTTTTATTTTGATTCATTGGATGAAGTTAGAATCATGTTGGATAATGTTAATTTGAAATCGAATTGGATTGAATTTTGAATTGAACAAAAATCCCCAAATTCTTACCTTGGCCGAATTGGATATGCCCTAATTGTCTTGGTATTTTGATTTTAAGACATTGGATGTGTTGGAAATCATTTGGGATGTTATTAATGTCGATTGTGGAATTAATCGGATTGAATTCAAATCGGACAAAAAACCCCTTCCTTGGCCGAGAGCTTTGAAGCATGAAATGGGTTTGATTTTTCAATTTGTGTGTTGGACATATAATAATGAATTGAGTATGATTAATTGGACTAATTTAGTGTTTTAGAAATATTGATTTAGTTGATTAATCATGTAATACACTTTAGGTTAATTGAATATGAATTGGATTTTTATATTTAATTAATTGGGCCTAATTTGGAAATTTGGACTTTAATGTTGTATTTGGCCTATGGGCTTGATTTTATCAAGTTGGGTTTAGGCCAAATGGATTGGATCCAATTGGGCCCAAAACCTTAACCATAAAGCCCAAATGCAACTAATGAACCTTTAAAGTTCAATTGGGCCTAATGGGCCAAGATTGATTTATGGGCTTATGGGGTAAATCCCGGATGGATGGACTTTGGTTATCGGTTTGACCCGAGTTGACCAAAAGTCCACGCCTTAAGAAATCAATTAAAAACCCATTGGACTTTAATTGAATTGACGTTGGACGTTAATCGGTCTTTGAGACACGTTACGATTAAATTTGGAATTTAAGTCGTAAAAGGTTCATTAAATAAAAGTGTAATATTTAATTTGGAATTGAATAGTGAATTAGTATTAAATACATGTTAAATTGGATTTAATGATGTAGTTTAATTTAATTCATAATTCGTACTTTAAGTACTTATTCGCAAAAACGAGTTTGACTCGAACAAAATCAAATCGTTGTTTGAACATTGGATGATCACTTAATTATCAGATTAATTAATTTGATTAGATTGATTGATAGCATGCTTATGTGTGTGAATACGTGGTTGTGTTGAATGAATAATGTATATCGGATGGATATTAGATGGGTGGGCAATTTTAGAAATTGTTGTAATAAATTCGATTTATTAAATTGGACCTGCGTGTCCAGCCTTATCACCTCTATTCTCTTTGTATTCTCTTCTCACCTATTCCCCTCAATGTAAATGAGGTTTCTTTAGAAGTGTAGTGTAAGGGGTAAGAAGTAATACAAGTGCTAGCTTGAGTGAGAAAGGGAGAGATTTGATTAGGATCAATGTGTTAAGTATCCATCCGCATATCATTATTATTTATTTTCATATGCGCTTTATTATGTGTTTAGAATGCATGTTTAAGGGTGTATGATGATGAGACCTTAACAAAGATAATTAAATTGGTAGCCAATTTGCACGCGAAAAGCCCTCATCAAATATCATGCGTCTTTTCCTTCCATTGAGTGATTCTTACTCAAGATCCTAGATTGGCATGGGTTGTTGGCCAAAGTCAAGCCCTTGTCCGTCGAAGATGTGTTTGAATCACGAAGCTTTGTTCCATATTGGTGTCTTGTCCAAGTTGTGGTTTGTTGGCCAAAGTCAAGACCACTTCTTGTCCAACGACATTGATTACGAAGCTTCCATGGTCAATGGGTCCGCGCTTGACTGGGATCATTAGGTTTGTTGTGCCAAAGCCAAGGCCTAGTTGATTCAGAGGAAAAAGGTTAGGGTATACATTCGATGTATAGGCATATATAAGATATATGTTTGGGACTTGGATGTCCACCTACTGGATCTAGGAGTTGGATGAGATCCAATTGATCTTCGAGATCTACCTAGTTAATTATCATACAATTTGTTGGCCAAAGTCAAGATTGTGTGATATTTAACGGGATCCTAGCCCACTAGGAAACACGGTTTCCCGAGTACTCGACAGAGGGTTAGAGGCTCGACGAAAAATAGTGGGAGGCAAGTATTGATTGAATTTGCAACATTCGTCGAATACTCGCTAAACGCGCTCATCAAATATCACTCGTCATATTAATCAAAAGTATTAGTTGGACTAATATTTTATGTTGTTTTAAAATATATATATAGTTGGACTATATACAAACTCATTCAATATATAGTTGATTTTATAATTGGATTATAGTAATCAATATAATTGAATTAAATGATAGTTGATTTTATAATTGGATTATAGTAATCAATATTAAAATTATAGTTGATTAAATAATTGGATTATTGTAATCATTATAATAAATAGTACCTTATAATTGATTAAATAGTTGGACTATTGAAATCAAGAAAGAATTGAAAAGTTGAATATTTAAAATATATAATCCTTGGATTAAATGTTTTAAATGATTTAATTTTCATATTGGGAATAAATAATAGGTTAATTTATTTGATAAAATAACTTATTATGACTAGGCCCATAATTAAGCAAATAAGTAGAGCATAAAATCTTTGGAAGATTTATATGATGATGACTTTAGTGCTTAATTTAATATACTTGACAATAAATCTATCTTTAGATTTAAAAGTATTAAATTGCAATTAATAATTCTTAGAGAATTGATTTGACTATTCTAGGGGTGAAAGTCAAAAGTTTGCAATTGGGCGTGTTGCACAAGGTGCACATCGTTTCAATATTCCGAAACCCAAGGCTTGGCCAAAGGTTTGTGAAATATTGAAAAGATAATTGACATATCCCAAAGTAACTACCATTTGGATATGGCAGACACCAAGGAATTAAAGAAAGGGCGAGGCTCTAACTTTAAAATATTTGTCAAAGTTATGTTCACTACTAGTATTGAAATTAGATTTTAAATACTTAGTGTGGTACATAAAATATATGTATTGATGTTCAGAATCTGCTTTGAGCAGGATACTGACTTCAAGCTGAGATTACTCTGCGAATCGGAAACGGGACGAAAGTTGCTGTTTCGACCGTAGATACCTAAGTTTAGGAACTACCCTTCGGGTATGTACTTAAATTAGGAACTGTTATAATGTAACTAGTTTGACTAGAGACATTATCTCTATATCAGTGTTTAATCCATTGCGGATAAACCTTTATATTCTAGAACACTAAGTGTTTCATTATATAAAGATGATACTGAGATAAAACATTAGATGTGAATAACAGAATTTATATTTTGAATATAAATAAAATCTCAAACATATAAAATGACAAATAAATAGCTCAAATTGATTTGATCAATAGAGACTTATTTGTGGTATTGTTGTCTAGGACACAATTTAAACAAGACTCGTATATCCACACTTTTGAAGAGTGGGTACTAGGACTGATTTGACTATTCAAATAAAGTCTGCGAATCTAGTTTATTAGGTAAAGTACCTAAAATACTATTTACTTGGTAATAGTATAAGGGCCACCAATCTGTTAGCCCTATTCATGGTGAAGTTAGTGGGCCCATATCTAGCTAGGCTAGATGTGAACATGAATATTTCGTGACCTTAACGGATGTAACATCACGTTATGGTTATGTGTTTCTTTTGAAGAACACAGATCGGAAACTATTAGGGTTTCGACACGAAGTAGATTAACAGATCGACTGTAGTATTATGCCGTCACGGTAAGACCGTAATGAAAATACTTAAGCAGTAAGTTTCAAACATACATGAAAGAGTATAGTATTCTTTCAGATGAGGACTCCTCCCGAGACACGTCAGTTAGACGGTGTGTCCGAACTAAAAACCGAATTTTGTTGGACATGATAAGGTTTATCACGAGTCGCTCTGAGCTACTGTTTCCTTCAATAGGATATGTATACAGTGCAAAACTTATTTAGAATAAGGTTCCATATAAATCTGTTTGACAGATATCATATAGGATATGAACAGGAAAGAAACAGGGTTTCTCATTCCTAATAATTTGGGTATGCCAGGCATAACGTTTGGATGATACCAAACTAAGAACCCAAATTGGATAAGTGCCAATATAGGTTATCCTAAGGGAAACCATAAGTATAGTACTTATAAATCTCACATGAGAACAATGTGATTGTTGCTCACCATGCGGTTTTCCTGAGAGGAATACCGATATGCAGTGGTCAGTGGGAGGATAGTGATACTCGATGAAAATCGGAGTAATACTGTTCAAGGCACGAAGTCCTTAATGGAACACAATAGTTCATCTATGATGAAAATACCATTAATCTTCAAATACACAAGAACTGAGTAGATCGGATAGAGTCAGAAACAACCTAGGGTATGGTTTCTGATCTAACCTCATAAAGATGTCAATCTTATGAAGGTATATCCACCGACTACGTTTTGAGGAAGTGATACGAGGTATCGACTCCCTATTATGGCAAAGTGCCATGAGTCCGAAATGGATTCCATGTATAACAACTATTTTGGATACTAGTTGTTGTACCACAAGGCATTGTGCCTATTGGTACATTAAACGTCTTCAAGGAAGACATACATGGAAGGCAACATACCAACGTACAAAGCTAGGCTTTTGACGGAAAGGTATCGTTATCAACATTGTGTTAATAACGGTTCAACCTTTTACCTGTTGCCATGGTAAATCCATTTTGATAATGCTTGTTGATAACTGCGTATTTCATTTATGAAATGTGTCAGATGCAGATCAAAATCGCTTTCCTGAAAAGGAAACCTTTTGGAGGATGTTTACAACATCCTGACGATTTTGTATAACCACAAACAGGTTTGCGGGTTATTCGATCCATGTTTGGATTAATGCAAGCATAAGGTTCTTGGAACTGTCGTTTTGAAATAATCATAATGGTTTATGATTTGACTCAAAACGAAATAATTCTTGTGTATATAAGGAGGTTAGTGGGAGAGCGCACTGACAGTGAAATTCCCATAAAACAATTGGTGAAAGCTTGGCTTTCATAGATATTCTTTCAATAGAAATTCTCCGTAGAATTCTGGGGAGTAACAACCTTTATTCAAGGAATAAAGATCTACTGGGATAGATTTGGAGTTGTTAACACTCTCTGGGAAATTGTACATTTAAAATGTACTTGATAGGGTGTCTCATACGCTTCGAGCATATGGAGTCACGATCGGGTCAATCCAAGTGATAGTCACTGGATTGAAGTTAAGAACATCTGTTAGTATCTTAGAGAACTAAAGATGCTGTCTAAAACTATGGAGAAGGAGAACTTGAAGTGACTGGGATCACTGCTGCAAGTTTCCAAACAGTAAAATATTGCGGTACTATAAAGTTTGAATAACGGGACAGTGAGCTGGAAATCTTCCGAGCAAGAAACTGTTGCCGAATAAACAACAAATGCGGATTATTGCTGCAGCTGAGGCAGCAAAAGAAGCCATTTGGATCGAACATAAAATCTAATTAGATTAGATATAGTTCTGTTAGCAGCTGAGCTAGGCGTCAGCACAGGCTAAGGAATTAAAGGTCTCATCGACGATCCAGATATATACTTCTATATCATCTGATTCGTTCGGATCATACATCGTGGCGATGTGATGATCGTGTAAATCGCGTCAGACGATAATCATACAAATCCGCTGACGAAAACCTTTCCTCAGCAATTTGAGCGAACCGTACATAGTTCGGGTGTTAGACACTCGAGTGACTGGCTATGTGCCAAGTGGGAGATTGTTGGATAATATGACCCATAGCGTCACTATTTGCACAGATCATTGTGTTGTTGTAGCAAATTAACTATGTGACAAGGAAATTGCACTCTCATCATTTGTGATTAGATCACCTTAGATATATAAATGAAGAGAGGTCCCTATGATTAGTTCCTGGACTGAGAATGATATGAGACAGTATCAGTCCCCGAAGGATTAATCATTAAATATCCCTAGCCGGAGTATTATCGAGACTGGACATCGATAATGCGGAATAGGCTAGTATTGCACTTGTGTGCGTTGTGAGGGCACAACAGCATAGTTCTCATATATATAAGTATTGGATACTTATGCAAGTGCGATAGGAGGTTTGTTTTTCACCGATGGTACGGGAAACAGCTTCGCTCTGGATAGACCCCTCGGAATCCCATTGGTATTATGACTATGTGTCTATGGGAGGCCGAAATCAAGGTAGGTGTGTATAGTCTTAACCTGAGACTTACATCGCTAATGCTTACGACAATCAATATACTTTAGTTGAGGTCGTCTAGGACTCTAACCGGTTCTGTGTACGCCAATGCCGGGTATATTGAGAATCGTAGTGTATTGGATGTGATGTCAAGACGGAAGTATCACTCCAGTCATAGTGGAGATGATGTCACGCAGGATACGGTATTAGTGCTCTTAAGTGCTGCGCGGCCATCGGGATATTATGACAAGGTCATGTATATCCGATTATAGAGACTAGTTACCAGACATCCGACATGTGCTTCGTACGGGGCAGACACTTATCCAGCCCCAGGCCTAGCACGTGACTATCCGATACTGGGCCGATATACACAATACAATCGTATACTACGCTTGATACAGATCTTAATATTCTTAGATGGATATGTCCGGAGAATTGGGTAGACTTGGTGCTTTGCTAGGAGTCGACCTTGTCTCGTAAATCGGTAGAACGTAGTACTTGGTACGTACGTGATTCGGATACTCCGACGACCGTATTTACTGCCAACTTATCCGGAGATCTCATGGGTCGCTTCCCGATAACCACCGATGACGCACAACTCGCACTCTTGAATAATCTGGGATTATATAGAAGAGAGAGAAAATTAATCTAGGATTAATTATGGAGATATTTTATCTAGGATAAAATATCGTCTAGAGAGAGATAACGATTAATTTGGAATTAATCGGTAAATTAATATATTCGATATATTAAACGAAATTAGATTTCGACGCGGAATTAAAATTAGATTTTAATTCGGGCGAACGAATTAATTTAGAATTAATTCGTTAGCGACGTGAATAGTGAATTCGCTAGGCGTAATCATCTAATTACGACGCGACGGAAAAATCGTTAATTTGGAATTAGCGAACCCGAGCCCGAGTGTGATTGCGAGCGCATTCGTATTTCGAATTCGAGTGCGGCAACGCAAGTCACATCAAGCGTCAAATCATTCGTCACATCAAGCGTCAAATCAAATGTCACTTTGATTGATGTGATTGATTGATTGATTGACAAACAACTTGTCACTTTGATTGATAGAAGTTGTTGCAATAGTGTAGTTGTTGGAAAGTTTTTGCTTGACTTTTTGAAAGCCAATTTTAAATTATTACCTTTAATATATTTTGGAAAGTATATAAGGTAAATGTTTTTACTTTCTAACACTAATACCATCATTATCTCTCTCATTTTCTCTCCAATACCTCACGCCCAAAAGCTTAAAAGCTTACTGGTTTGGAGCCATAAATGGCGTGAACAAGGGAGCAAAGAGTTGGGTTTTCATGGTGATAACCGCAAGTGCTAGCACACTACGAGTCTTGCGAAGGTGGTAGGGAGGTTCGACCATGAGCCGGGATCCGTCGACGAAGCTAGGAGCTCCGTTTCGCATCTCAAATTTCTGTTTTTGGAGACAGTGGACTGCTGCAGTTGGCGTCCTTGGCAGTGCGTTTTTTTGGCCTTCGTTCGTCTCCGAATCGACTCAACCGATCAATGTGAGTATTCCGCTACCCCATCCGTTGGTGTATTCACGCATTGTTTTCATAGCTTGTATGATCTTGGGACCTAGATTTTAACCAACCAACACTTTTAAGTTTATGGGTCTTAGAATTCAGATTTCATGCCTATTTTCTTGTTGATCATCCAAAGTAGTATTTTTACCTACACAATAGATAAAAATCACAATAAAAATATTTTAACATAAATTTTATTATTAATTCACAATGTGGTAAATTAAGGGGATTAATGAAACTATAAATGTAAAATGATTAATTTTTCTTTTAATAAGTGTACACTTTTTAGTGTTCATCACCGGTCAACCAAGTACAGAGTCGGACCGACTCAATCACTTGAACAATAACTTGGTCAACCTATGACCTGACCTAACAGTGAGCAGTTCACTGTTCGGTCATGTCACACTCGTCCCATTAAGTAGGGTTGGGATGAGACGAAGTCGGAAAACCAACAGAGATTCCCCTTAAAAACTAACTATAACACCCTGAATTATAATGTTTAACAACAATCTAAAACCAACATCATCATCAAATATAGGATCTCCATGATTCATCTCAAAAGAACTATCCACAGTAAAATATATATACATCATGGTATCAAAATTAGGCTTCGTGCCCATATCAAAATAATAATCCACGCAGAGAAGATATATCTAAATCTTCATCTTAAAAATACATATCAAAAGACACTCTACTGTTGGCACAACCTTTTTCTACTGGCAGAATATGATGAAGAAATAACAAAGGATAAAATTAAGGATCTACTAATATTCTTAACTTGAAAAGTTAAAGAAATGAGAAAGCTCGTGTTTAATACAATGGATCACAGCTTAGTGCCATTAATAAACAAGTAACAAGGCGGATCAAATAAGTCTTTCATAATACAAATAAGCACATAAATCTGTAAACTGGCGTATAAAACATTTTCATAATCATTTCCTGAAAATCATAAATCTTATTTCTCATAAATCTCATTCTACATAAGAATACTCAACATAAAATTAAAATTGTTCATTCATCTACATATATACACACTATTGACGATACGATAAATTTGGCAACATGGGGCATCCCCACGCTAATTATCTGACATCCGGAGCAAAACTGGCAACGTGAGATCTCGTCTCACTGTAATTAATCAGCACGTATATGTACACGGAGTGCATCCCAACATAAAATGTATTTCTAAAATACATGCTCATATATCTCAAAATCATGTAAACTTTCTCATATATTACAATCTCATGAATTCAATATAATCAATATTTGATCCATTCTTTTATACCAAAATATAACTATCTAAGAACTAAATCATTTAATGCATTACTTTGAAATTCATTTAATAAAACATACATAGCTATATACTTTGAAAAACATCGAAATTACAAGCTTATCCACGCATCTGGTGAGCTGACTACTGAGAAAATGAACTACGCAGCAGGACCATCCTCGCCAACGTTATCTCGATCATGTAAAATGACATAAAAATTTACAATAAGGAATATATTCATAACTAGAGTAGATGTTAGAAATACAGGAAACGTGATTTAAATGCTATCGTAATCCTAGCAGAATTTCGACAGAGTTCTATAATACAGACTTGCATTATACAGTACAACCTCATCAAACTTACAATCATATTCAATTCACAACATACACATCCACATCCACATACTAATTCAATACCAATAGCTCAAATCTCGGCCTACAATAACTTCCCTTACACATTCTTACTCAACCATATTCTCCGATTAAATCCGTAATTCACTTCCAATCACATGTCAATCATTTATATAGTCTAAGCAAGTAAATTAATCACACTTTAAAGTTAAATCGAATGATTCTCGTGATAAAACCACCGTCAAAATGTTCATCTCGTCGAGCTCTATGATTTCCTTAAAAGATCTGGTCGAGATCGGCTCTGAATCGAACCGATCGGAAACAAAAAGCTCACTTTTCTCTCTCCCTCTCTCTCACCCACTGCTTCTCACGATTTGCCTCTGGAAAATTTGAAAGTGGAAAGCAATTGCTTATATACTACCATGGAAAATATCACTTGCCTCCCCTCATATTATTCCTTTTATCATTTTCAAATCAAACTTTTGTAAACCTAACAATGTAGCCTTTAAATTTCAACACACCCATAATTAATAAATTAAATCATGATGAAAAAATTGGGGTATTATAACTCTCTCCCTCTTAAAAGATTTTTTTCCTCTAAATTCACATACCTGAGAGTGGAAACAAGTAAGGATATTTATTATGCATGTCTTCTTCACGCTCCCAAGTAGTTTTCGCTTTCGAATGTTTGTCCCATAAGACTTTCACCAACGGAATCGTCTTATTCCTCAGCTGTCTCAACTCTCTAGTCAGAATTCCTACTGGTTCTTCTGCATATGTCAAGTCTTCTCTCAACTCAAATGGTTTTTCCCGTAGGCAATGCAAGTCTGTAAGCAAATAGCCTAATTCTCTCCACGATTTCGTATGGCCCAATAAATCGAGGACTCAACTTCCCTTTCTTGCCAAATCTCATAACACTCTTCCAAGGTGAAACCTTTAAGAACACTTTATCACCAACATGGTACTTAATGTCATTTCTTTTCAAATCTACGTTGGTCTTCTGTCTATCTTAAGCTGTCTTCAACTTCGATTTAATCATTTCTACCTTGTCAATAATAATATAAACAATCTCAGGACCTAAGAGTTTCCTCTCACCTATTTCATCCTAACAAACAAGAGTCCTGCATTTGCTCCTATATAATGCCTCATAAGGTGCCATGCCTAAACTAGCATGGTAACTTTTGTTGTAAGCAAACTCCATTAAGGATAGATGTTGATCCCAACTCCCTCTGAACTCCATAACAAAAGCTCTCAACATATCCTCTAAGGTCTGAATGGTTCTCTCTGACTACATATTTTTCTGAAGATGGAAAGAAGTACTGAACTTCACTTTAGTACCCAAAGCCTCTTGCAAACTTTGCCAGAATCTGGAGGTAAATCTCGAATCTTTGTCTGACACAATCGACACTAGAGCTCCATAAAGTCTCATTATCTCATCAACATAGATCTCTACTAACTTGTTAAGAGAATAATCTACCTTGACAGGTAGAAAATAAGTTGATTTGGTCAATTTGTCAATAATCACCCATACTGAATCACGTCTCTTCTTCATACGAGGAAAACCTAACACAAATTCCATAATAATGTGTTCCAACTTCTATTCAGGAATAAGAAGTAACTGTAAAGTACCTGTAGGATGATGGTGTTCTGCTTTAAACTATTGACACATTAAACAATTTGATACAAATTCTACTACCTCATTTTTCATACATTTCAACCAATAGTTCTCTTTGAGAGTTCTATACATCTTACTACTACCTGGATACATAGAGTAAGATGAACAATGAGATTCTTCCATTATCTCTCTCATCAGTCATCCTCATCAACTAAAAATCTTTCTCCACCATGTCTAAGAAATTCCCAGCTACCATGGGATCCTTCTTCTTATCGAACTTAACAATTCCATTTTCTTTTACTCTATTGGCAATATTCTCATCTTTCACTGGAAGAGCCATCTAAGCTGGACCCTGACCCCATTTACGAGGATAGAAATACGGGTAAACATATGCACCAGAAGGAACATTCAGAGGAACATCTGCTGACGGAGGAGCATAATAAGGTGGAGGATAAAAACCCGGAAGAGGTGAAGGGTAAGCCTGATAAGGCGGAGGAGGTGGAGGAGGATTCTGCGAAGGCATTGGAATATTCCCATAGGGTGCTACAGAGGTAGGAGGAATATCATCGCTAGGGGGTGATACAGTGGGAAACTATTGTCAAAAACTGAGCCATGTGATTTATCTCATTCAACGTGTAAATGGTTCCTTTTAAAGTGTTACCCGACATAATAATTAACCTCTTAACCAACTGGAGGTACCTTAGAAGGTTGGCCAATATATGTTATTCTACGCATACGAACGCGAACTGCGCCCCGAACTCTAGAATGCTGAGGCATCTGAAAACACATGAAAGATATCAATTGCTAATAGACATAGAATGACCCATCAAGTAAATGAAATGTCTACAGAATCTATAAACCTAGGGCTTTGATATCACAAAATTTCACACCCATCCTCTTAAGTAGGGTAGGGGTGAGACAGAGTTTGAAAATCGACAGAGTTTCGCCTAAAAAACTGACTATCCTACCCTAAATTACAATGCTTAACAACAATATGAAACCAACATAATCATCATCATAAATAAGATCTCCATGATCCAACTCAAAATAGCCATCCATAATAAAGTGTATATACATCAAGGTATCAAAATTAGGCTATTTGCCCATATCAAAATAACAATCCACGTATGGAAGATATATCTAAATCCTTCATATAAAAAATACATATTAAAAGACACTCTACTATTGGCATAACCTTTCTCTACTGACAGAATATGATGAAGAAATAGTAGATGAAAAAAAAGAAGGATCTACTAATCTTTTTAACTTGAAAAATTAAAGAAAGAAGTAAGCTCACACTTAGTGCAATAAATCACAACTTACTGTCGTGGATAAATAAGTAACAATGTGGAGCGAATAAGTTTTTCATAATACAAATTAATATGTAAATCTGTAAAAAAAAATTTCATAATATAAATTAATATGTAAATATGTAAACTGGCATATAAAACTTTTTCATAATCATTTCTTGAAAATCATAAATCTTATTTCTCATAAATCTCATTTTGCATAAGAATACTCTGCATAAAATAAAAACTATTCATTCATCTACATATATACACATTCACGACAGTACGACAAATTTACCAACATAGGGCATCCTCACGATAATATCTGACATCCGAGGTAAAATTGACAACAGGAGACCTCGTCTCAAAACAATTAATTTGTCACGTATATGTACACAGAATGCATTCTAGCATAAAATATATTTCTAAAATACATGCTCATGTATCTCAATATCATGCAATTTTTCTCATATATTACAAACTCATAATTTCAACATAATCAATATTCGATCAATTCTTTTGTAGCAAAATATAAACTTTTTAAAAACTAAATCATTTAATGCATTACTTTGAAATTCATTTAAGAACACATAAATAGCTATATATTTTGAAAAATATCGATGTTACAAGTTTATCCACGCACCTGATAAGCTGACTATCGAGAAACATAACTACACAGTAGGACCATCCCCGACAACGTTATTTCAATCACCTAAATACACATAAGAATTTACGATAAGGAATATAGTCCTAACTAGAGTAAATGACAGAAATATAAGAAACTGTTGGACAATTATGACCTATAGCGTCACTATTTGTACAGATCATGGTGTTGTTGTACAAATTAACTATGTGACAAAGGAGATTACACTCTTATCAATTATGATTAGATCACCAAGATATATAAATAATGAGAGGTCCCTATGATTTTTTCCTGGACTGAGAATGATATGAGACAGTATCAGTCCACGAAGGATAAATCATTAAATAACCCTAGTCAGAGTATTATCGAGATTGGACATCGATAAATACGTAAAAGACTAGTATTATACTTGTGCGCGTTGTGAGGGCACAACGGTATAGTTCTCATATATTTGGGTATATGATACTCATGCAAGTGCAATAGGAGGTTGTGTTTTACCGATGGTACGGGAAACAGCTTCGCTCTGGATAGACCCCCTCGGAATTCCATTGGTAGTATGACTATGTGTCTATGGAAGTCCGAAATCAGGGTAGGTGTATATGGTTTTAACCTGAGACTTGCACCGCTAATACTTGCGACAATCAATATACTTTGGTTGCCGTCGTCCAGGGCTTTAACAGGTTCTGTGTACGCCAATGCTGGGTATATTGAGAATCGTAGTGTGTTGGGTGTGATGTCAAGACGAAAGTGTCACTCCAGTCATATGGAGATGATGGTCACGTAGGATACGGGACTGGTTCTCTTAAATGCTGCAGCTATCGGGATAAAATGACAAGGTCAGGTTTATCCGATTATAGATACTAGTCACCAGACATCCGACATGTGCTTCGTACGGGGCAGACACAATTCCAGCCCCAGGCCTACCACGTGATCATTCGATACTGGACAGAAATATGCAATACTAAGTATACTACGCCTGATACAGATCTTTTATTCCTGTAAGGATATTTTCGGAGAATTGGGTAGGCATGGCGCTTTGCTAGAGGCCAACCTTGTCTTGTAAATCAGTATAAACGTAGTACGAGGTACTTACGTGTTCGGATAGTCCGACGACCGAATTTACTGCCAACATATCCGGGGATCTCATGGGTCCCTTCCCAAAGATTCACCGATGACGTATGACTCGCACTCTAAATTAATCTGGGATTAATTAGAAGAGGGAGAAAATTAATCTGGGATTAATTGCGGAGATATTTTATCTGGGATAAAATGTCATTAAAAGATAGATAACGATTAATTTGGAATTAATCGAGAAATTGATATATTTGATATATTAAACGAAATTGGATTTCGACGCGGAATTAAAATTAGATTTTAATTCGGGCGAACGAATTAATTTAGAATTAATTTGTTAGTGATGTGAATAGTGATTTCGCTAGGCGTAATCATTTAATTACGACGCAACGAAAAATTCATTAATTTGGAATTAGCGAACCCGAGCCCAGGATTATTTGCGAGCGCATTCGCATTTCGAATTCGAGTGCGGCACGCAAGTCAAATCAAGCGTCAAATCGCTAGTCACATCAAACGTCAAATCATTAGTCACTTTGAGTGATGTGACTTGACAACTTGATGGATTGAGTGATGGAAGTGGTTGGTGTTATTATTATTTGACTTTTTGAAAGGCAAATGCACATGAAATGAATTTGAAATTCAAATGTGTGTATAAGATACACAAATTTGGAATCAAACCAACCATTTCTCTCATCCTCTCATCTCTCTCATCCTCACGCCCTTGGGGCCAAAATGCTCACTGGTTTTGACTAAGAACCGAGCAAAGAAGGGAAGCTAGAGTGGGTTTTGTGGCAAAATCACAAGTGCTAGCACACTTACGAGACATGCGAAGGTGATAGGGAAGTCCACCCATGATCCGGGAACCATTCGACGAAGCTTGGAGCTTGACGAAGGACTACCATTGACGTAAAACCAGTGGACTGTTGCAGTGAACTGCCATGAGCAGTAAGGGAGCAGTTTTCAATTTTTGTTCGTCAAAGCGTCGCTCAACCGATCAATGTGAGTATTCCGCAAATTCTTCGATTTGTATTCGCACATTATTCATGCTTATTATTGATCTTGGGACCTTAATAGAAACCAACAATGGCATCTAGAGCAAGGTTTGAGCATGAAATGTTTAGGGCTAAAAATTTGGGTAATTAGTATTTAAGCATGATTTTGTGAAATTGGATGTTTGAGTATGCTTAATACATGTTGAATGGAAGATTGATTGGATCAATTTCATGAAATTGGATTGGATCAATTTTTCCACCCAAATTTGGTGTTGGTCGAGAGGTTTGAAGCCCTAATGTCTTGGTGTTTTTTGTTTTTTGATTTATTGGATGAGTTGGAAATAATTGGGAATGATGATTTAATGTTAATTTGGATTTGATTGGATTGAATTCAGAATTGATATAAAATTCCCTTTGATTGCCGAGACTTTGTGAAGCATGTTTGCGTTTGATTTTAATCAAAATGTGTTGGACATGTGATGATGATGAACATGATTAATTGGGCTAATTGGTGTTTTGGAAATATTGAATTGGTTAATTAATCATGTTATACACTTTGGTTAATTAAATGTGAAATTGTATTTTTATGTTTAATTAAATTGGGCCTTAAAATTGGATTTGGGCTTTAGTGTTGTAAATGGGCTTATTGGGCTTTGTTGTACAAAGTTGGGTTTAGGCCAAATGGATTGGATCCAATTGGGCCCAAAACCGCATCCATAAAGCCCAAATGCGACTTAATGGACCTTTAAAGTTTAATTGGGCCTAATGGGCCAAAATTAATTTCTGGGCTTATGGGGTAATTCCCGGATTGGATTTTGGTTATTCGGTTTGACCCGAGTTGACCAAAAGTCCACGCCTTAAGAAATTAATTAAAAGCCCATTGGACTTTAATTGAATTGGCGTTGGACGTTAATCGGGCTTTGAGACCCGTAACGATTAAATTTGGAATTTAAGTCGTAAAAGTTCATTAATAAAGTGTAAGATTTAATTTGGAATTAAATAGCGAATTATAATTGAATGCATATTAAATTGGATTTAATGTTGTAGTTTAATTTAATTCGAGAATTCGTACTTTGAGTACTTATTCGCAAAAACGAGTTTGACTCGAGCAAAATCAAATTGTTGTTTGAACATTGGATGATCACTAATTATCAGATTAATTAATTTGATTAGATTGATTGATAACATGCTTGTGTGAATACATGGTTGCGATGCATGAATAACGTATATCGGATGGATATTAGATGGGTGAGACAATTTTAGAAATTGTTGTAATAAATTTGATTTATTAATTGGACCTGCGTGTCCAGCCTTATCACCTCCTTAGTCTTTGTATTCTCTTCTCACCTATTCCCCTCAATGTAAATGAGGTTTCTTTAGAAGTGTAGTGTAATGGGTAGAAGTAAATATTTGTGCTAGCGGGAGAGAGAAAGAGAGAGATTTGATCTAGGATCAATGTGTAAAGTATCCATCTGCATATCATTATTATTTATTTATACGCGCTTTATTATGTGTTTAGAATGCATGTTTAAGGGTGTATGATGATGAGACCTTAACAAAGATAATAAATTGGTTTCCAATTTGCACTCGAAAACCCTCGCATAATATTAAGCGTCGTTCCTTCCATTGAGTGATTCTCACTCAAGATCCGAGACTGCCATTGGCTTGTTGGCCAAAGTCAAGGCCTTTGTCCGTCAAGGATGTGTTTGAATCACGAGAGCTTTGTTTCATGTCAGTGACTTGTCCAAGTTGTGGTTTGTTGGCCAAAGTCAAGACCACTTCTTGTCCATCGACATTGATTACGAAGCTTTCCATGGTCAATGGGTCGCGCTTAACTGGGATCACTAAGTTTGTTGTGCCAAAGCCAAGGCTTAGTTGATTCAGAGGAAAATGGTTAGGTAATACATTGGATGTATTGGCATATATAAGATATATGTTTCGGACTTGGATGTCCCCCTACCGTATCTAGGAATTGGATTGGATCCAATTGATCTTAGAGATCTACCTAGTTAATTATCATACAATTTGTTGGCCAAAGTCAAGATTGTGTGATATTTAACGGGATCCTAGCCCACTAGGAAACGCGGTTTCCCGAGTACTCGACAGAGGGTTAGAGGCTGGCCGAAAAATAGTGGGAGGCAAGAATTGAATTTGGAATATTCGTTTAATTACTTGCCATACGCGCTCAAACAAATATCATTCGTCAAATAAATTAAATGTTAGTTGGACTAATATTTAAATGTTTTTTTTAAAAAATAGTTGGACTATATATTCAAACTATTCATTTATAGTTGATTTTATAATTGGATTATAGTAATCAATATAATTGATTTTAATCTATTAAAGTATAGTTGATTGTATAGTTGGACTATAGTAATCATTATATTAAATAGTACCTAAATCGTTGATTAAATAGTTGGACTATTAAAATCAAGATTAAATTGAAAGATTGACGTTTAATACATAATCCTAAGGAAAATGTATTTAAATGGTTTAATTTTCAAATTGGGAATAAAATTTCAGGATGGTCCTGGAAAATAATAAGTTACTTTATTTGATAAAATAACATATTATGCCTAAAGCCCGGAATTAAGCAAATAGTAGAGCATAATCTTTGGAAGATTATGTAATGATAACTTAAGTGCTTAATCCATTAAGCTTGTCGCAGTAGACTCCTTAATTTCTGAATCAGAACTAAGGATTAGATCCTTAAAGTATGATACTGAAATTGAAGGATCTTCATAAATCTATGCTTAGATTTTAGAAGTACTAAAATTGCAATTAATAACTCTTGGAGAGTTAATGACTATTCTCAATGAAACAAAGTCAAACTTTGCAATTATGCAAGTTGCGCAAGACGCACTTTACGTTGATATTCTAAAAGGCCAAGGCTTGGCCAAAGGCTTCTGGAGTGTTGAAAAGGGTAAAGGCAAAATCATTATTATCTTCTAGGAAGATAAATGACATATCTCAAAAGGTCTGCCTAAATTGTGGCAAACGGGATCGCGGAAGCGTGGCTGCCGTTTGGACAAAGCAGACATGAAGGAATTGAAGACGGTGCAAGGCTCCGGCTTTAAATATGTTTGTCATAAATATATATTCACAACTAGTATTAAAATTGGATTTTAGATACTAAGTGTGATATAAATATATATTGATGTTCAGAATCTGCTTTGAGCAGGATACTGACCTCAATTGAGATTTATCTGCGGATTGGAAACGGGACGAAAGTCGTTGTTTTAACCGTAGATACCTAATTTAGGAACTACCCTTCGGGTGTGTACCTAAATTTAGAAACTGTTATAATGTAACTAGTTTGACTAGGAACATTATCTCGATATAAGTGTTTAACCCGATGCGGGTGAACCTTTATATTTTAGAACACTAAAGTGTTTTATTATATAAAGATGATATTGAGATAAAAACATTAGATGTGAATAACATAATTTATATTTTGAATATAAATAAAATCTCTAACATATAACATGACAAACAAATAGCTCAAACTGATTTGATCAGAAGAAACTAATTGTGGCATTGTTGTCTGGGACACAATTAAACAAGACTCGTATATCCACACTTTTGAAGAGTGGGTACTCAGACTAATTTGATTCTAGTCAAATAAAGTCTACGAATCTAGTTTATTGGGCAAAATGCCTAAAACACCTTTACTTGGTAAAAGTGTAAAAGCCACCTATTGTTAGCCATAGTTCATAGTGAAGCAAGTGGGCCCAAGTCTAGCTAGGCTAGATATGGATATGAATATTTCGTGACCTATACGGATGTGGCATCGCGTAATGGTTGTGTGTTTCTTTTGAAGAACACAAATCAGAAACTTTTAAAGTTTCGACACGAAATAGACAAACAGATCGGCTAAAATATTAAACTGCCACGGTAAGACCGTAATGGAAAAATACTTAAAGCAATAAGTTTCTTATATACGTGAAAGAGTAAAGTATAATTTCAAATGAGGACTCCTCCAGGAACACGTCAGTTGACGGTGTGTCCGAACTGAGTAACCGAATTTTGTTGGACATGATAAGGTTGATCATGAGTCACTCTGAGCTACCATTTCCTTCAACGGATAAGCTTTAAACAGTGTAAGAACTTATTAAGAATAAGGTTCCATTAAAATCTGTTAGACATATTTCATATTAGATATGAACGGGAAAGAAACCGGGTTTCACATTCCTGTAAATTTGGGTATGCTAGGCATATGTTTGGATGATACCAAACTAAAACCCAAATTAGATAAGTGCCAATTGTAGGTAATCCTAGGGATACCAAAGTATTGTACTTATACAACTCACATGAGAACAATTAGATTGTTTCTCACCATGCGGTTTTCCTGAGAGGAATACCGATATGCAGTGGTAAGTTAGAGGACAGTAAAACTCGATGAAAATCAGAGTAAAATCATTGTCTTATATAAGAGGGTTAGTGGGAGCGCACTCACAATCATTGGCTTATATTTAATGATAATATGTCATTTCTTGGAAATGATATTCCCATAATAAAATCGGTGAAAGCTTGGCTTTCAGAAAACTCTCTGAGAAATCGTACATTGAAAAATATACGTAACCTGGTGTCTCATACGCTTTGAGCATATGAAGTCACAAATAGGCCAATCCGAGTGATAGTCACTGGATTGATGTTAAGAACATCCGTTAGTATCTTAGAGAACTAAAGATGCTGTCTTAGTCTATGGAGAAGGAGAACTTGAAGTGACTGGGATCACTGTAGCAAGTTTCCTAAACCGATAAAACGACTATAAGTCGCAAACGGTACTATACAGATTGAATAACGGAACAATGAGCTGGAAATCTTCCAAGCAAGATACTGTTACCGAATAAACAAACAAATACGGGTTATTGCAGCAGCTGAGGCGGCAATAAAAGCCTTCTGGGTCGATATGCAGTGGTAATTAGATTAGATATAATTCTGTTAGCAGCTGAGCTAGGCGTTAGCACAGGCTAAAGAATTAATGGTCTCATCAACGATACAGATATATACTTCGACTATTCATCTGATTCATTCGGATTATACATCGTGGCAATGTGGTGATCGTATAAATCGCAACAGACGATAATTATACAAATCCGCTGACGAAAGTCATTTCTCAGCAGTTTTAGCCAACCGTACATATTTCGGGTGTAAGACACTCGAGTGACTGGCTATAGGCCAAGTGGGAGATTGTTGGACAATTATGACCCATAACGTCACTATTTGTACAGATCATGGTGTTGTTGTACAAATTAACTATGTGACAAAGGAGATTACACTCTTATCAATTGTGATTAGATCACCAAGATATATAAATAATGAGAGGTCCCTATGATTTGTTCCTGGACTGAGAATGATATGAGACAGTATCAGTCCACGAAGGATAAATCATTAAATATCCCTAGTCAGAGTATTATCGAGATTGGACATCGATAAATACGTAAAAGACTAGTATTACACTTGTGCGCGTTGTGAGGGCACAACGATATAGTTCTCATATATTTGGGTATATGAAACTCATGCAAGTGCAATATGAGGTTGTGTTTTACCGATGGTACGGGAAACAGCTTCGCTCTGGATAGACCCCCTCAGAATTCCATTGGTAGTATCACTATGTGTCTATGGAAGTCTGAAATCAGGGTAGGTGTATTTGGTCTTAACCTAAGACTTGCACCGCTAATACTTGCGACAATCAATATACTTTGGTTGCGGTCGTCCAGGGCTTTAACAGGTTCTGTGTACGCCAATGCTGGGTATATTGAGAATCGTAGTGTGTTGGGTGTGATGTCAAGACGAAAGTGTCACTCCAGTCATATGGAGATGATGGTCACGTAGGATACGGGACTGGTTCTCTTAAATGCTGCAGCTATCGGGATAAAATGACAAGGTCAGGTTTATCCAATTATAGAGACTAGTCACCAGACATCCGACATGTGCTTCGTACGAGGCAGACACAATTCCAGCCCCAGGCCTAGCACGTGATCATTCGATACTGGACAGAAATACGCAATACTAAGTATACTACGCCTGATACAGATCCTTTATTCCTGTAAGGATATTTTCAGAGAATTTGGTAGGCATGGCGCTTTGCTAGAGGCCAACCTTGTCTTGTAAATCGGTATAAACGTAGTACGAGGTACTTACGTGTTCGGATAGTCCGACGACCGAATTTACTGCCAACATATCCGGGGATCTCATGGGTCCCTTCCCAAAGATTCACCGATGACGTATGACTCGTACTCTAAATTAATCTGGGATTAATTAGAAGAGAGAGAAAATTAATCTGGGATTAATTGCGGAGATATTTTATCTGGGATAAAATATCATTAAAAGAGAGATAACGATTAATTTGGAATTAATCGAGAAATTGATATATTTGATATATTAAACGAAATTGGATTTCGACGCGGAATTAAAATTAGATTTTAATTCGGGCGAACGAATTAATTTAGAATTAATTCGTTAGCGACGTGAATAGTGATTTCGCTAGGCGTAATCATTTAATTACGACGCAATGGAAAATTCGTTAATTTGGAATTAGTGAACCCGAGCCCAGGATTATTTGCGAGCGCATTCGCATTTCGAATTCGAGTGCGGCACGCAAGTCAAATCAAGCATCAAATCGCTAGTCGCATCAAACGTCAAATCATTAGTCACTTTGAGTGATGTGACTTGACAACTTGATGGATTGAGTGATGGAAGTGGTTGGTGCCATTATTATTTGACTTTTTGAAAGGCAAATGCACATGAAATGAATTTTAAATTCAAATGTGTGTATAAGATACACAAATTTGGAATCAAACCAACCAATTCTCTTTTCCTCTCATCTCTCTCATCCTCACGCCCTTGGGGCCAAAATGCTCACTGGTTTTGACTAAAAACCGAGCAGTGAAGGGAAGCTAGAGTGGGTTTTGTGGCAAAATCACAAGTGCTAGCACACTTATGAGACATGCGAAGGTGATAGGGAAGTCCACCCATGAGCCGGGAACCATTCGACGAAGCTTGGAGCTTGACGAAGGACTGCCATTGACGTAAAACCAGTGGACTGTTGTAGTGAACTGCTGTGAGCAGTAAGGGAGCCGTTTTCAATTTTTGTTCGTCAAAGCGTCGCTCAATCGATCGATGTGAGTATTCTGTAACTTATTCGATTCGTATTCGCACATTATTCATGCTTATTATTGATCTTGGGACCTTAATAGAAACCAACAGAAACATGATTTAAACGCTCTCGTAATCCTAGCGGGATTTTGACAGAGTTTCGTCTATATTACGGACTTCCATTATACAATACAACCTCATCAAACTTACAATCATATTCAATTCGCAACATACACATCTACATACCAATTCAACATCAATAGCCCAAATCCCAGGCCTACAAAAACTTCTCGCACACATTCTTACTGAACCATGTTCTTTGATTAAATCTGTAATTCACCTCAAACCACAAGTAAATAATTTATATAGTTCAAGCAAGTAATTAATCACACTTTAAAGCTAAATACTTTCCAAAATACATAACAAATATAATCGAATATAACGACAAAATACATGAAAATCGAGGTTTACAGGTCTGTTACTATTCAGAATGGTCGGAATTGTTAAGGTTGGTGCTCGGAGTGCCAATCCGGATCGTATTTATGTCCGATTCATAAATAAGAGCAATTATATTTTTCATAATATTACTAATTTAACGGTATCACCCTTGTCTTTTATACGCATATTCGATCTAATCACGATTAGATATCTGATTATGATTAGATCGAAACTAAATCTGGTTCAGTGATACGTGTATATTAGACAAAGACCCTAGGATTTACAGTATAGTACGCAGTTACAACGGAGTATTTAATTGACATTAGGAAGCGCACTATTAGTTGTATATCCTTAAATAAAGTTCCTGGTCAAGATTTGCTAACACGGGTCGGTTAGTAAAATCCGCTGAGACTAGTATATGTCGTATATCGTGACTTGGTCCGATGGTTTATCCCAGTGAACCATGAGTCTCAGGAGACTCGTATAGATATGTAGGTGTTTATTTGATAAGACACTGAATAACTCACTGAAGGTTTCCTAATAGATGGTACACCAACGTCAATAGGAACCTTCTCGAGTTGAGCGAGCATAGTGGTCTTTCGACTTGAGATACCACAGTGGGATTTATGATTTATCCTCCACACTTTGATGGCAGTCACGTCAACGATCTATTCATGATCAGACCTTCGACTATTCGTTGGGTGTGGACTGATGCTCATGATATCCAGTGCGTATCAAGATAGGATCCGTCAGTCCTGTGTACTGGTCATAGGCATCCAGCACGTGTTTACGATCTAGTAAATCCATGGCCGTGGTATAACGTCGGATACCAATTCCGAGTGTTATTTAGATATCATAAATTGAAAGTCGACTGTATTATACCGAACGGATTTGACGTTCTGATATATATCCTAGGAATAATACGGATGGCCTGTGATGGAGGGATTATATGTATGCTATGACCTCAACTTGCATAGTTTAGCGATATTATCCGTGGTCGTCATAATCCATGAGTGGGTGGATTATGGACACGAAATTGGATTTCGTGACGGATAAACCTAAACTTAGAGAGTCCCATAATAAGAAGTGTTCTCGTTGAGCACTTGGGCAACTCGATATGAATAATACAGATTATTCATAATACTTCACCGGATTAAATAAGTTAATTCAGATCGTTTAATCGGTTAAACAATGACACATGCATTATGAGATTTTGTCCGCTAATAATTATTGTGTATTTGTATTTGATACATAATTCAATTAGATACACATTAATTATTCATCAAATGAGATCTTGACACATGCCATAAATATATTTATTTATTATTTAATGTAAATAAAAATACATATATGTGTGTAAATTAATTGTTTAATTATTTAATAGTTAAATAATTAAATAATTTAATTTTCAAACCTTATCCAATTGTCATTATGCATATGATACATGGTGACAAATGATTGGAACACATGACATGTCTTTAAAATATACTTTATTTGTGTCTAATTTTGATTGGATATTATAAAGTGAGATGGATTTAATTTGATTAAATTATAGTTAGCAAAATTGCCCCCCCAATGACCATCAATTTCGGTCAACATATAAGAGAGAGAAAAATTGTTTTTTTTTTCTCTTTATCTTCATCTTCTCTCCACTTCCTAGAGCTTCACAAAATAGGTTTCCAAAAATTATTTCAAGAATCCATGGAGAAATGAATGGAAATTCAAGAAAAAAAAAGGTTTAGGAAATTTGAGATTAAAAGGTAATCCTTAATCCCTAAACTTGGAAATTTATTTCTTGTTTTTCTTGAATTATTAGATTGATTATAGGGTTCATTTTGTTTCATAAATTGGGGCTTTTGGTTATAGTGGATGTATTGGAAGTGGAAGAGCATGTGTAAAGTGAAATTGGTGAATATTATTGTAATATTATGTCACTTTATTCAATTGTTGAAGAGTTATCATTCTAGAGTTGTTGATCCACTATAAGATAGCCTAGAATTGTTCTAGAGTTGTTCATGTGTGGTGGGACTCATTTGGTGTTAGATTAATTTGATTAATCTTGATAAAATTGGATTTAAAGTATGAAAAATGGGCAAATTTCATTTTCTGTTTTGACCTGGAAATGAATCTGATTTTGTAATGAAATA
>SKCR01004760.1:0-26177 GCA_019454045.1 Zanthoxylum bungeanum | reverse complement strand
ATTGAGTTCAAGCCTGAGGCCTTGATAATGATTGCATATGTGTTGAGTTGCATAAGCAGGTTGTCTCATGGTGCTGGTTATAAGCCAGGTTGCATGATGTTCTGAATACATCATGCCGAAATTTCGTTAGAATCAGAGGCTTATGGAGATGGGTTTCCTGTCTCCTACCGGTAGCATCCTGGCCTAGGCGGGATGTTACATAATGGATTCAATTCGGATTTTATCATCTAGTTTCTTTATTTAAACTCTAATGATTTCTAATATGTTCATGACGTTATTTTCATTGTTTTTATCTGTGGTTATGAACTAACTCTATTATTGTATAGGATGATGTAACATATGCTTGAACATATGTATTGATTTTTAATTGATTGTTATAAAGTTTTAATTCAGTTTATTTATATTCTCTTGTGTTTAATGCTTTTAGTTTGTTGGCCACAAATTAAGATGATGCATGTTTAGAATCTATCGCTCTTATAAAGTTTTAATTCAGTTTATTTATATTCTCTTGTGTTTAATGCTTTTAGTTTGTTGGCCACAAATTAAGATGATGCATGTTTAGAATCTATCGCTCGAGAAAGATGATTTTGAATATAATCTAGAGAATATAACTTAGGAGATTTGTAGAGTTCGGGAGAATTTTTAATCCATTTGAAATCGTTAACACAAAATCACAAAGCGTAATGACTTATCGATTACTAGATTTTTATAGGGATATCAAAGTCAGTAATTGATAATATATTCACTCGGCACTCGGAGAGGGAGCTAGAATAACTTAGGATTCTTGACTTAGAAATAATACTACTGAATAAGAATTAAATGACATGAAAAATACACAGGGGATAGTTAGGTGAAATCAGACTCTAGAATCTTTCTCTTCTTGGATTATCTTAATTAGACATTTTGATATCTCATTTTTTTAGTTTTTAGCTTTAATATTAGTTTATTTTAAATTATTTTTAAATAAAGTTAAGTTTATTAATTATATTACTTAGTGCGAGTTCGATTATAATCCATGTGGATTTGACACTCTAGTTATCTTTTACAAAAACTGGATACCGTATACTTACGGTACAATAATCACATGAGAATATGTCTCTTCATAATCAATATCGAGCCTTTGAGAAAAGCTTTGTGCCACTAATCTTGCTTTGTATCTCACAATCTCAATTTTCTCATTTAGTTTTCTTACGAATCCCATTTATATCAAACAGGTTTGACATCTTCAAGTGTCTTGACTACAAGTCCAAAAAATTCATGTTTGCAAGTCAATTTAGTTCTACTTGAATAAATTTTTTCAACTGGGGCCAATCGTTTTTGTTTCGATCTCCCACAATTTATGGTTCAGGATCCTCATAATCATATTTTATAATATTTTGAGCAACAACAAATGAAAACACATTATCGATAATAATTTCATTTCGACATTCTTCCCTGTTTCCAATGTGTTTTACTTTCATTAGTTTTATCATGTAATCCTTCAGGGACTTCAACACGTGATATGGTATTATCAGATAGAATATGTGATCTTATCATTTTCCATTGATCAGTAAATGCATCAAGAATTTGATTTGCAAATAAATAATCATTTGAACTTCAAGTTCACATTGATTTAAACGAGGATCAAGTTCAATAATGATGATGCTTACCATATAATTTCACTTTGTTCGTTTATTTTAGTTTTTTTCTCCCTTTATCGACAAGAAGAATTGTTCATCAAAATGATAATCTACGAATCTCGTGGTAAAAAGATCTTATGTTAAAGGCTTTGGGTATCTAATTATAGATGGAGAATGAAGCCAACATAAATTCCAAGTCTTCGTTATAGGGATGCAATTGGGACATATAATGCACTATCATAAATTCTCAAATGAGAAATATTTAGCTGTGGACAAAAAATAAGTTGTGAAGGAGAATATGTATAATAGGAACTTGATCGAATACAAATCAATGATGCAACATGTAGTATAATGTGTCCCCAACATGAAACATGTAAATGTGATCTAAGAATTAATGGTCGAGCAATTAATTATGGATATTTAATCAAAGATTTAGTTAAACCATTTTGTGTATGTGTGTATGAAACATGATATTCAACATCAATCCCAATTGACATGCAATAATCATTAAAAGATCTAGATATAAATTCACCAGAATTGTCCAATTTATTTTTTAATAGGAAAATCAGGAAATTTTGCTCGTAATTTAATAATTTGAGCAAGAAGTCTAGAAAATGCTGTTGGGATTTGTATGTCAGACAAGCAAATATGTTCAAAATATGATTGATTAATAAATTTGTGATTCTATTTTATTCCATGTATGCATTTTGATTTGCTTTATATAATTCATGAAAATTCCGTGATTATTTATGTAGCTTTAAATTAAACATATATGTGTATGTAAAATGTTACATGCATATATGCATGGATAAAATTTAAAGAGTAATAATCAAAATTTGTCCATGACTATGATTTGAAGTTGGGAATCTTCAAATCCAAAGTCATAAATACAGTTCATTCCATTATGAATGGTATAGTTCTATCCAGACTATATTATGTAGAGACATAAAAATGAATGAATTTTATATAATAAGATTATATTGGACAAGACCCGATAAAATTGTAAAGTTCTAATAATTCCGTTAAATATGGAACGTCAATTTTATCATAATGATGGTCATATATGTGATGATCTTAAATCATTTTATTTAGCAGACTCCTATATCATATTAATCCATTCTTTAATTTACTCGGTATGGTTTTGTATTTATTACATTTCGTAAACCTTGTATTTTGGGAATGAGTTGAATGAATAGCTTGGAATGCTAACCTGATATAATGAAATCCGTTTCATAAGATTCCCTTGTTTGTTAGTTCAGGACATGAACGATTAGCGCGCAAATTATATAAAAGTTATGAATTAATTGTTCACTTGAGAACTAATGGAAGTCAAGGATAAAGATGTAATTGGAGAGGTTAACGGATATTTTATACCTAGCTCCTTTACGAATTTATTATGGAGGATCATTGCATAGGTAATGACTATTAATGGACGAGTACTTTGAGTAATTAATTCTATAATTCTGAGAGTGCAATTCTGGGTATTTAGTGGAGTTACTCCAGAATTAATATTTCGTTTGATTAATAAAAGAGTTTATAATTAATCGACGGAATTATTGGAGCTTAGAATTATAGGTCCATCGGTCCCCTCGTCGTCTTCTATCACTGTTCGAACGATTATAATTGCGAAGAAAAATAGTTGAGAATTATTTAAAATAATTATGAATTATTTTACACTCTAATTATTCCATATAGCTCTTGTTTGGAAATTATGACAAATGTTGTCTTAATATATTTATTAATAGATAATGTATCTATTTATTAATTTATGAAAATTAATATTTAATTAATTTGATTAATAAATTTTAATTGAATAAGATTATATTTCAAAATGTTGAAATTTTGAAAATTATTTTTAATGATTATCTTTGACAATTTTAGGATAAATATCAAAGGATTTTATTTTGATTTTTTGAAAATTAAAATTAATAATATCTTTAATGGATTTGCTTGATAAGAATATGATTTTGATCAAAGTTAATCAATTCAAAAAAAAAAAGGATAATCCATATCCTATACTAACAACAAAAACGTGAGCTGTTGTTAAAAAGAAAAAAAATTTGGGTTTTTCAATTTTTAATGAAAAACAACAACAATAAACGAGAGCAAGGGGGAGAGAAAAACAAAAAGGGAAATAGTTTTCCTTTTGAGTTTTGCTTTTGATTTTTCTTGGTTTGGTTTTGAGAAAACTAAAAAGAAAATAACCCTACAAGATTCGTCTCATGTGTTGAGTACACGAATCCTTCACTAAAATTAGAGTGATCTTCGCATTTATTTTCACGCTCACACGTGATGTTTGAGGTGAGGAGATAAGACGAGGAAGATCGTGGTTCAAAGAGTCGATTTACAAAGAGATCCAGATCTACAGGTATATCACTAACATGAGTTCTTAATTTTTTTTATTAATATACTAGAGAATACGAATCCGGATTTTATTGTTCATGTGAAAATTAATTTTCCTGTCACCAAAACTCGATTTTCGCTGCGTATGAACTTTGAAATCCAACAATTGGTATCCGAGCGGTCGTATTTATTCTATTATATTAATAAGAATGATTTATTGTAAATCATTTTAATATGTATGTAAAAGAGTAGGCTATGCATTTTTATGAATTATCATGTGATGGTGAATGTATGGATATTAATCGTTAATTGTATGGTTGACATTGGGTTAGGATTTTAATTTTTTGTTTTATATATTGGATATGTAAACCCAAAATTAAATGGGTATTTCTTTTTGTAATTGTTATTTTTTTGTAATTGTTCGAGATCAAGATCAAGCCAAATAGACGATGTACGGACGAACATTTTTTTTTATATTTCCAGAATATATATTTTTTTTTCCTGCACTGTGCAGCAGTGAGACTGCTGCACAAGCAGCGCAGCGCTGCTGCACATATGTGCAGCAGCGTGCTCATTGCTGCACATAAGTGCAGCAAGGGGCTGCTGCCCAGCCGCACAGTGCGGCAGTAAGACTGCCCATTGTGCGGGAAGAAAAAAAAATTAAAAAAATAATAAAAATATTTGGTGAAAGTCACCTGGAAATATAATTATATTTTTTTTTTTCCAGATTTGAGATTAATGTAATTTTATTTTTTGGTTATTTGTAATTTTAGAATACCCAAATGTCAACCCGGTTAATATTCAATTTATTTATTTTGTGTGAATTATAAAATGTTTATTCTCATGCATATTTTAAATGACATATAGAATTAGCACAATGCCTACTCTTGCTTATAACATGTACATACATGTGCATTTTCATAAATTTATTTATGATAGTAAAAGTTTACAATTTGATTCAAAACTATTTTAGATTTTTTATCGATTAGTCGATTAAATATATTTGTGAATTAATTTTAAATTATTAAAATTTGTAATGTCACAAAATTCAGTTCTAAGTATTTATAATAAATTGTTTATCATGAATAACTTAGATGTTTCATAATGAATTTAAGTTTTATTAGTAAAGCGGGTAATTTTTATTATGAAACAATCAATTTGGTAATTAAAGACCTTTAATATTGATTTCTTGGTCTTTTTCCGCAAAGTTTTCAAAACATTAGATGTTTTACACATAAAATCACTAAACTTAAAATAATGAGTGGGAGCGGGTAGTTTGTCAAAACGTCCTTTGGTCTCCACCGTTAGTGCAACATCGTGAAATCTAAGTGGGGCTTCGTGATGACTTTAGTTTCATCCTCCCTAAGGAGAGTGTTTGCTGAGGTTAATATCAAGGTTGTACTTCTTACGATAGGATTTATAAAATGTTTTTCATAATTAACTTACCCTAAGGTGGTTGTTATGAGTTAAATTTTAAGGATCCAAAACGGTGGGTTACACTCATATAAATATAGTTAAAAGTGTTAATTATATTTAGACCAAAAATCGGTTATGAATAAATTTTGAAAATATGAGATATTTTGAAAAAAAATTATTTATTGAGATTGTCTCTATTTTAATAGGGTATTGTGATCGACCCTAAGGCAACATAATATGCTTATTAATTTTTCTGAGGCTATAGTAGTGCATATATATTTTAGTGTTTTGCATATGCATCATGCATCATGATTACTATACCAAATTTATTTTGAATTTTATGCATGGAATAATTTAGAATATTTTTTTAATGATTTCAGAAATATGTCAAATCCAATCCTATCACTGCTTGCTACTGAAAAATTAACTGGTGATAACTTTGCTAAGTGGAAGAAAAATATGAATATAATCTTGTGCTGGATAACCTGAAGTTTGTCCTGATGGAGGAATGTCCTCCAGAACCAGCTGTGAATGCCAACAAAACCATCAAAGATGCCTATGAAAATTGGATTCGAGCAAATGACAAAGCTCGTTGTTATTTGCTTGCTGCCATGTCTGACGTGCTTAACACAAAGCACGAAAAGACAGAGACTGCTTATGAGATAATGGAGTCTCTACAAGGCATGTTTGGAAAACCTCTGATCAAGCTAAACATGAAGCAGTCAAGAAAGTCATGAACTGCAAAATGAAAGCTGAACTCCTGTTCGTGAACACGTGCTAATGATGATTAGTACCATTCATGAGGCAGAAATCAATGGGGCACCATAGATGAAGGCACACAAGTGGGCATGATTTTGGAAAGCCTTAGCCCACAATTTCTTCAGTTCAAAAGCAATTACTTCATGAATAAGCTGAGTTATATTTGACTGAATTGCTTAACGAACTCACTACTTTTGAGTCTATTTCTGTGGAGAAGAAAGGAGAAGCAAATGTTGCTGAACCTTCTAACTCTAACTCTTCTCTAAAGAAAAGAAAGAGAAATAAGAATAAAGGTAAGAGTTCAGGAACTGAGAAAACAGCAGAGAACAACAGCAAAAAGAACAAGCCAAACAACAGTCAAGGAAATAAGAATGGCTCCACCCAGAAAAAACCAAAAGGAAAATGTTTCCATTGCGGAATTGATGGGCATTGGAAGAGAAACTGCAAGAAGTATCTCGAAGCGAAGAGAAACAGAAAAAGAAAGGTAAATTAGATTTACTTGTTACTGAATCTTGTTTAGTTGAAAATGATTTATCACCCTGGATAATTGATTCAGGAGCGACTAATCATATTTGTTGTTTCTTACAGAAGCTTGATTCTTACACAAGACTTGCTGATGGGGACTTTACTTTGAGAGTTGGGAATGGCGCTTTAGTTTCAGCATCAGCAGTTGGACAAATAAAACTTTATGTTGAGAACAATAAAATTTTATTTTTGAATAATGTTTATTTGTACCGGGGTTTACTAGAAACCTCATTTCAGTTTCTCGACTTTATGAACAATGTTATTCAGTTTCTTTTGATAATAAATCAGTTGTTATTTCAAGAAATGGTTTGAATATTTGTTCTGGTTTTATTGAAAATGGGCTCTATGTAATAAGACCCAATTTTAATTCATTATTGAATGCTGAAATGTTCAAAGTTGCATTGCCAAAAACAAAGAAACAAAAGATTTCTCACACTGATAACACATATCTATGGCACCTAAGACTTGGTCATATAAATCTTGACAGGATAAATAGGCTTGTAAAGGATGGACCTTTAAGAGAACTAAATGTTGGCATGTCTTGAAGGTAAGATGACAAAGAGGCCTTTCTCTGCAAAAGGCAATAGGGCCCAAGAACCACTAAGCTTATACATTCAGATGTTTGTGGACCAATGTCTACACAAGCAAGAGGTGGTTATGAGTACTTCGTTACTTTTGTTGATGATTACTCTAGATATGGTTATGTTTACCTAATGAGACATAAGTCTGAAACTTTTGGAAAGTTTAAAGAATTCCAAATCGAAACGGAAAAAACAATTAGGTAAATCAATCAAGTGCCTTCGATCAATCGAGAGGAGGTGAATACCTTGATAATGAATTCAAAGATCACCTATTAGAGTATGGGATTTTATCCCAACTAACTGCACCTGGTACACCTCAGCAAAATGGTGTAGCTGAGAGGAGGAATCGAACTTTACTCGACATGATTCGTTCCATGTTGAGTTATTCTTCACTTCCAAAATCGTTTTGGGGGTATGCTATACAAACAGCAACCTACATTTTGAATGTGGTTCCATCTAAGTCAGTACCTAGAACACCTTTAGAGTTATGGAGTGGCAACAAACCCAGTTTGAGTCACTTTCGTATATGGGGGTGCCCAGCATACGTGCTAATGGGTAAGACAACAAAGTTGGAAATGCGTTCTGAAGTTTGTTTCTTTGTAGGATATGCAAAAGGCACAAGGGGAGGTGTGTTTTATAATCCTCGAGATAATAAGGTGTTTGTGTCGACAAATGCCACGTTTCTTGAGAGTAATTATATGGCAGACTTCAAACCTCAAAGCAAGATAGTCTTGGAGGAATTAAAATCTGATGAGATCAGTCAACAACCTACTAGGATTGTTGTTCCACAAAGCGAGGAGACCACATCTTCGAGTCAGAACATCTTACCACCTCGTCGTAGTGGGAGGATAGTACGACTACCTTCTCGATATAGACAAGATGGTGAAGCACAAGTTGCTATCACTGATGATGGAAAGATGACCCATTAACATATAGATGTGCAATGGAAGATCATGACAAAGAGAAATGGCTTGAGGCTATGAAACTTGAGATGGAATCCATGTATTCCAACTCAGTCTGGGAACTTGTAGATCTACCTGAAGGAGTAAATCCTATAGGGTGCAAATGGATCTACAAAAGAAAGAGGGGAGTGGACGGTAATGTAGAGACATTTAAAGCAAGGCTAGTGGCAAAGGGTTATACCCAAAAAGAAGGAGTTGACTATGAGGAAACTTTTTCGCCAGTAGCCATGCTGAAGTCCATTCGAATCTTGCTTTCCATTGCTGCTCATTATGATTATGAAATTTGGCAGATGGATGTCAAGACAGCCTTTTTGAATGGCTATCTTGAAGAGACCATCTATATGGAGCAACCAGAAGGTTTTATTAGCAAGGACGAAAAGCAAAAGGTTTGCAAGTTGCAAAGGTCTATCTATGGACTTAAGCAAGCGTCCAGATCTTGGAACATGAGGTTGATGAGGCGATCAAAATTATGGCTTTATCCAAAATCCTGATGAATCTTGTGTTTATAAATTCATCAAGGACAAGCGAGTGGTCTTTCTAATACTTTATGTTGATGATATTCTACTTATTGGGAATAATGTAGAACTATTATCAGACGTAAAAGCTTGGCTGGCTGAACAATTCCAAATGAAAGATTTGGGAGAAGCTAGTTACATTCTTGGGATCCGTCTTATTAGAGATCGCAAGAAAAAGCTGCTAGCTCTGTCTCAGGCATTGTATATTGACAAGATGCTTGTTAGATATTCAATGCAAAACTCCAAGAAAGGTAACTTACCTTCCCGTCATGGAGTTGTTCTTTCTAAAAGGCAGTGTCCTTCGACACCCCAAGAGGAAGAAGATATGAGACGGATTCCATATGCGTCGGCAGTAGGGAGCTTGATGTATGCTATGCTATGCACAAGACCTGATATATGCTATGCAGTGGGAATAGTTAGTCGTTTTCAGTCAAATCCAGGATTAGATCATTGGGTAGCAGTTAAGCATATTCTCAAGTATCTACGGAGAACGAGGAACTATATGCTTGTTTATTCTGGCAGGGATTTGATTCCGATTGGATATACTGATTCTGATTTTCAATCAGATACAGATGATCGAAAGTCGATATCTGGATCAGTGTTTACTCTTGGTGGGGGAGCTATAGTTTGGAGAAGCATCAAACAATCTTGTGTTGCTGATTCAACTATGGAAGCCGAATATGTGGCTGCTTGTGAAGCTGCCAAAGAAGCGGTTTGGCTCCGAAAGTTCTTTACTGATCTGGAAGTGGTTCCAGATATGGAAAAGCCATTGTCACTTTATTGTGATAATAGTGGTGCAGTGGCTAATTCCAAAGAACCAAGAAGCCACAAGAGATCAAAACATATTGAGCGGAAATATCATGTGATTAGGGACATTGTGCAACGCGGAGACGTGGCTGTTCTGAAGATTCCATCTGCAGATAATCTAGCCGATCCTTTTACCAAGACGCTGCCTGCAAAGAGTTTTGAGGGGCATCTAGAAGGATTGGGGATTAGAGACATGTCTCATTTGCTTTAGGGCAAGTGGGAGTTTGTTGGGATTTGTATGCCCGACAAGCAAATATGTTCGAAACATGATTGATTAATAAATTTGTGATTCTATTTTATTCCATGTATGCATTTTGATTTGCTTTATATAATTCATGAAAATTCCGTGATTATTTATGTAGCTTTAAATTAAACATATATGTGTATGTAAAATGTTACATGCATATATGCATGGATAAAATTTAAAGAGTAATAATCAAAATTTGTCCATGACTATGATTTGAAGTTGGGAATCTTCAAATCCAAAGTCATAAATACAGTTCATTCCATTATGAATGGTATAGTTCTATCCAGACTATATTATGTAGAGACATAAAAATGAATGTATTTTATATAATAAGATTATATTGGACAGGACCCGATAAAATTGTAAAGTTCTAATAATTCCGTTAAATATGGAACGTCAATTTTATCATAATGATGGTCATATATGTGATGATCTTAAATCATTATATTTAGCAGACTCCTATATCATATTAATCCATTCTTTAATTTACTCGGTATGGTTTTGTATTTATTACATTTCGTAAACCTTGTATTTTGGGAATGAGTTGAATGAATAGCTGGGAATGCTAACCTGATATATGAAATCCGTTTCATAAGATTCCCTTGTTTGTTAGTTCAGGACCTGAACGATTAGCGCGCAAATTCATAAAAGTTATGAATTAATTGTTCACTAGAGAACTAATGGAAGTCAAGAATAAAGATGTAATTGGAGAGGTTAACGGATTTTTTATACCTAGCTCCTTTACGAATTTATTATGGAGGATCATTGCATAGGTAATGACTATATCAATGGACGAGTACTTTGAGTAATTAATTCTATAAT
The DNA here is from genome assembly GCA_019454045.1 of Zanthoxylum bungeanum. NCBI lineage: Eukaryota > Viridiplantae > Streptophyta > Magnoliopsida > Sapindales > Rutaceae > Zanthoxylum > Zanthoxylum bungeanum. The sequence goes on along the minus strand of SKCR01004760.1, from coordinate 15,581 downwards.
TCTGAGAGTGCAATTCTGGGTATTTAGTGGAGTTACTCCAGAATTAATAATTTCGTTTGATTAATAAAAGAGTTTATAATTAATCGACGAAATTATTGGAGCTTAGAATTATAGGTCCATCGGTCCCCTCGTCGTCTTCTATCACTGTTCGAACGATTATAATTGCGAAGAAAAATAGTTGAGAATTATTTAAAATAATTATGAATTATTTTACACTCTAATTATTCCATATAGCTCTTGTTTGGAAATTATGACAAATGTTGTCTTAATATATTTATTAATAGATAATGTATCTATTTATTAATTTATGAAAATTAATATTTAATTAATTTGATTAATTAAATTTTAATTGAATAAGATTATATTTCAAAAGTTGAAATTTTGAAAATTATTTTTTAATGATTATCTTTGATAATTTATAGGATAAATATCGAAGGATTTTATTTTTGATTTTTTGAAAATTAAAATTAATAATTCTTTAATGGATTTGCTTGATAAGATTTGATTTGATCAAAGTTATCAATTCAAAAAAAAAAAAAAAAGGATATCCATTATCTATAATAACAAACAAAAAACGTGAGCTGTTGTAAAAAGAAAAAAAAATTTGGGTGGTTTTGCAATTTTTAATGAAAAACAACAACAATAAACGAGAGCAAGGGTGAGAGAAAAACAAAAGGGGAAATAGTTTTCCTTTGAGTTTTGATTTTGTTTTTTGTTTGGTTTTGAGAAAACTAAAAAGAAAATAACCCTACAAGATTCGTCTCATGTGTTGAGTACACGAATCCTTCACTAAAATTAGAGTGTTCTTCGCATTTATTTTCACGCCCACACGTGATGTTGAGGTGAGGAGATAAGACGAGGAAGATCGTGGTTCAAAGAGTCGATTTACAAAGAGATCCAGATCTACAGGTACATCACTAACATGAGTTCTTAATATTTTTTTTATTAATATACTAGAGAATACGGATCCGGATTTTATTGTTCATGTGAAAATTAATTTTCCTGTCACCAAAACTCGATTTTCGCTGCGCATGAACTTTGAAATCCAACAAATGCAACATTACAGTAGAAAATAAAAAGACATGTGACCATCTTATTGGTGCATCTATTAATACCATGATGAATAACGAAATGGTCCACAACTTGGATGTATGGGTCCATATATATCTCCTTAGATATGTTCTAAGAGTTTAAGAGATTCAAGACTTAACTTTGTTAGACATGGTCGAATGATCATTTATCTTTGAGAACAAGAACAAGCAATACATGGACTATCAGTAGGTAAAAAATATTCTAATTCTTGAATTGATTTCCATGTGAATTATTTATAATATGACGCATCATTATTAATCCATGATACACAAGTATATCATGACAAAGTTTAAAAATCTTTGGATAAAAAAATTTTCGATTCTTTACAAAATTTATTTCTATTATTAGTATTATTGTATGATACAGGCCAAAAGAAAGAGAATGAAGTTTTTCTATTACATGAATCTGACATGAAATAATTGAAGTAATACAAAGAAATTTAGAATTATCTTCACTAGATGTTTCAATATGGTATCCATTTTGACGAATATCTTTAAAACTAAGCAAATTTCTTCTTGATTTGCTGGAGTATAAAGCATCATCAATTCGTAATTTTGTATCATTCGGTAACATAATATTTTCTCTTCCGGAGTCTTCAATCAAATTTTCAGAACTTGATATTGTATTAACATTAGCTTTAACTAACATTAAATGACATAAATATTTTTCATTTCATAGAGTTATATGTGTTGTAGTACTATTTATTAAATATCCATCTTCATCATTCACCATAAAAAAATTTATGTTATCCATTATTATCTTTACACACATATTAAATAAAGTTAATAAAAATAACAATATATGAAATATTAAAATAAAGTGAATAAAATATAATAGAAATTTTTTTATTAGAAAATTACACACCAAACTCTGATAAACATTTGAATAAAAAAAAAAAAAAAAAAACAACTCATTGTAATATAATTTAAACTCACCATAACACCAGAATTTAAACACACCATGCTTTAAATCACATTGAAATTTAAAACACACCAAACTTCGAAACACATCAAATTTTAAAATACACTTCAAAATCAAAATCTTTATTCAGTCTTCACATGTCCATCATCAATCAAGTGATCAATTTTTCCATTTAGATCTTCAAAAAAAAAATAAAAACCTGAAACATCTAACTGAGTTATATTAATTAGATTGTCATGATCAATGAAATTTGTTTTAATTTCTTTTCCTTCTGCCTTTTAGGATGCTTGGTAAAGATCAAAAAGATGTTTTGGTGTACAAGAGACATGTGACCAATGTCCATTCATACCACATTTGTAACAAATTTTTCATGATCCTTTTTATGTTTCTTTTGTGAACCTTTTTCCTTTATATATCTTGTTTTTCATCATTATTATTCCACTTCAAGTACTTTAATCTGAATGACTTATTATAACAACCACGACCTTGATTATATTTTTGAAGGTACCATTCACTTCAGAGAGTGGTACAAATCCAGTCGAGCAAGGTTTATGCTTTTTCAATAAAAGCTCATTATTTTTTTAGCCACTAAAAAATATGAGATTAATTCAAAATATTTTCTAAATCTTCGCTCTCTATATTGCTGCTGCATTAGCAAGTTTAAGGCATGAAAAATGGATAATATCTTTTCCAACATATATGCATCAACTATTTTTTTCCTCCACTCAATTGAAACTCAGAAACAATTTTGAATAATGTAGAATTATACTGACTCCCGAATTTAAAATTTTATAATCGTAAGTGCATCCAGTTATAACGAGCTTTTAAGAGTATGACCGTCTTTTAGTGATTGAATCTTTCATTTAGACAATTCCAAATGACAAACGAATCTTTTACCTTTAAGTATTCGCATTTCAATTGTCCATGAAGATGACGGTGAAGAAAACTAATCGCCTTATCACGGTCTTGGATGGATGCTACATTACCTTCTTTTATAATACTTCTGAGATTCATGACATTAAGATGGATTTAAACATCCAATACCCAAAATAGATAATTATCACGAGAGATATCAAGAGACACAAATTCAAGTTTTTCAAGATTTGATATGTATATAAAAATATAAAATAAACAAAGATTTTAGGTGGTTAAAAAAATAAAAATAACATTACCAAGATTTTAGAATAATAAACAATTAAATTTTATTATTCATTCAGTCGGTGTTATAATTGAAACATATTGTAAACATGCAAAATATCCGAACATTTCTATTATGTCTGATCATGCAAAATAAACATATGTATATCATGCATAATTTAGTGGGTGTATTGAATTAGGATTTTAAAATATTATTTTGGGTTAAATAAGTTTTGTGGCATTTAATTAATATTTTTAAATAATCTAAAAAGTCATGTGGTATTCCATTAAAATAATTATGATTTTTTAAATAGGGTGTTCAAATCTAGAGGTATTCAATCAGGATTTTTAAATAATCAAAAAAGTTTTATAATATTGAAAAACGTGCTATTTTGAAGGATTTTTTATATATGTGAATGTGTGAGACTTTCTAATGACAAGTATAAATATCAAACCCTAAAACAATCTCACCCTAACTTATGAGATTTTTGACGTCAGTTTTTTTTACTGCTAGAAAAGAGAAAATGAGCAGACATTATTAATAGCATGGACTGAAAACCTAATTATTTCCGAATAAAATTTGTCCTCAAGGATGGAAACCCCATTCAACTTAAGGAAGGTTAATGAGGAAATTATCACCGTGTGGTACAAAAAGCTGCCTGTGGATGTGAAGCCTGGAAATACCATCTTGTGTGCTGATGAGGTGCCTCTATGAGAACACAGCAATGGTAGGTGGATCTGCCCACACTGACTGAGAAGGCATTGGAAGATATCCTCCAACGGGATGTTCCTAATAAGATAGATATGATCGCTCTTTCATTCGTGTGCAAGAGTTCAAATCCACCTAAATATTTTTAAGTCAGCGCCTCCATTTCCATTTAAGATACAATTCGAACTTATATTAGCATCTGTAGCACTACATAACTTTCTTCGCAAAACGTGTCGAATCTGATGAATTTCCAATTTAACCAATAGATGAATCTTCATCTTTAATATTACCGGTTAATGCTACTTAGGAGGACATGCAGCTACATCAAATTGGCTATTAAAAGACCGGGAAAAATTATATTGGTTTTTGTTTTCTTTATTAAAAATATAATTTCTTTGTTATATTTTTCATTGAATTATGATTTTATTATAATTGTTATTATTTATGGTTCATTTCATATGATCTCATTTTTATTACTGTTAATGCAAGTGTCCACCGCTTAAATCAATTGGCGTTCATTAGCTTTTTTATTTTTGATTTTGATGCATCCCTACCTAACCATGATGTAAAAAAAATATATGGGATCCTTTCAAATTTTATAAATTCTTATATAACTCTTTTTAAATCCAATAAGTAAAAAATTATGATTAAAAAATCTTTCATAAAATCTTATAAGTCATTATAATCTTTCTTAAATAGTCTTTTAAAATCCACTTGACTTATTTATCTACAAGTACAAATAGTCTTTTAAAATCTCATTGAATACACCCTCTTAATCACCAAAAATTCCATATTTAGCGTGCGGTCATTTCTATCAAACATTACACTCGATGACTATAAATAATATGTTATCAGAGGCAGCCCAAGTTTTTTGGGGCCTTATGCAAGAGCGTGCGGTCATCTCTATCAAACATTACACTCGATGACTATAAATAATATGTTATCAGAGGCAGCCCAAGTTTTTTGGGGCCTTATGCAAAAAAAATTTAGCAAGACCTTGATAAATTAAACTATTTTAGAAAAAAGAAAATAATCATATTATTTGTTTGAAAACTAAGAAAGATTCAGGTAATATTTATTAAAATATAGTAATTAAATAATTTAAATAATTCAATATTACATTAACTAATCAACAATTAGGAAAATTTTGTAATACACTAAGGATCGAGTCATCTATGTATGTTATAAATTATTATTTTGAAAACATGCAATGAGCTTGCATTTACGCAAGTACATACGAAACCAATACTAAATATTACTATAATAAGAACAATATTATAATTATTATTTATAGTTAATATTATTCATCCATATCCAATCATATTATTTCATACTTACATTATAATAGTATCCTAAAATTATATAACGAAAATAAGTTTTCATGCATTAAAAAAAGAGATATAATATTGCATTATCTGATCGGAGCTTTGTGCTGATAACGTAATAGAAAAATACCAAGAAACAATCTAATATACTAATGATATGGAGAGAGCAAATGAGAGCATAAACTATAAAGAGATTTTATTCATTTCAAATTATGTAGAAACAAAAAAGATAAGCTCTCATTTTAATTACATGATCATAAACTAAAATAAATATTTAATAAAATGGATGATAGTCGATCATAATATCTTAGAGTTATGAGTTAACAAATAGTTGTTAGTAGGAAGACTAAGAGTTGTAAATTATGAAAATCCACATAATTTTAATTTATTTATAACAATTAACTAGATTGCTATATCTAGAGTTGCCTACCTGGCAATTCACTAAAAACTTAAGATTTTTTTTTCACTCTACATATTAACTACATAAAATAAAGTAAATCTAAATCTATTATGAAATTAGATGAATAATATTTGTAGTGTGAACACACTTCAATGGCATGAAAGTAAAAATCTACTTATTCTAATATCTCGAGATATATACCCATATTTCTATATTCTTGTGGATAATATAATTATAAATGATATAAATATGATATTTTTTGAACCTATGCAAAGGTATGTGTGGAGAATACAATAAAACAATGGGAGAGAAAAAACATTATCTTAAAAAATAGTAAACTAATAAATCAAAGGAATCTAAAATGAGTGTGAGTCCAAGGAAAGAAAGGAAAGGAAAGGGGGCATATTCATAATTCATTGATGGGACATGACTTATTTTACTTTTGTGTTAAGACTTAGATGGGCTAAAATATCCCATGTCTCATTTTAAAGGCACATGCCACCATCTGCCACATTGGATAATAATGTTGGTGATTAGGGCTCCTTCCCTAAAGGCTCTGTGTCGTTCATATGTCGACACGTGTCTCATAAGAATATACACCAGGACAAAGGAGTGATAATGAGCTAACAGCTGCTCATTTGCCCACACATTTGGGGAACTAGCGAGTGACACGTGTGAGTAATGGGTATGAATGAGACCAATGCGACAGCTAATAAGTGAAAAAAGGGACAGACACTTGTCAATTCATAAGTAAGATGTGGCGCCTCATGATTCTGACTATACATTTATACATATATATATATTATATAATGCTTGAAATTTAAATAGAAGATAAAAAAGGTAAAATTTACAAATATGGTTAATATGAGTTAATAAAGAAAAAAAAAATAATAATTAGTCTCGCATGAAAATGATTTATTCTCAATAAAAGAAAAAATTTCACATCAAAATAAAATGACCATATGAGCCACATAGCCCAATATGTAATCGACTATTTTCATCGAATTTTTTTCTTTTTTTGATTTATTATCTCATGGTAAGTATTTTTTTATTGTAACAAATTATGAAAGCAAAAATGCACCCAAAAACATACACTAAATCCACAACCCACAATTTATTAAATCAATCTAACCTTAAGTTCTTAATCTAAAATAATCTGCATTGATTATGTCTTCAATGATTCTAATGCTAGATGAATATAAAAGAAATGATATGAGGAAAAGTAGTGATTGTTTAGTGAATTATTAGATTGAAATGGACTGAGAAATCTCTATGGTTATTTTGATTCGAAAAAATGAGGTATTTAGTTATTAAAACACAAAGTTTCGGAGTATGTTATTTACATAATCTAAAAAAATTATTGGGGTATATTGGTAATTCTCCCACGAAATAACCCAATAAACTTGAAGGTTTCTTTTCTTCCAACCTATGATTTAGTTTTGACTATGATAGCTTTTTCCCCTTATTTTAGTATTGACATAATGAGAAGCCTAAGCCAATCAGCATATACATAAAATAGAACCCTAAGCCAATCAGAATATGCATAAAAAGAAGCCAAGCCCAAATATTTTAGACCTAGATCGGTGATCTATTCTGCCGGTTTAATTATTCTAGTTGAATCGGTGAAATCGGATTACATCATACATAATTTTAATTAATTAAAATTTTAAAAAAAAGATTAAATATTAATTTTTGATATAAAAATTAAAAACAAATGAATCGATCTGGTCCTGTTCGTCGACTTTGATTAATTTTTCAGAGTCGATTTTTAATAATTAACCGGACTGAACTCACGATCGATACCATTTCAACTGTTTCATTCGGTTCAATTTTCAAAACACAGGGTAAACAAAATAAAGAACTAAACGTGATGATATAAAGTAACCATGGTTAGTTTGCCATGGTTTAGTTAAGTAACTAAATAATAGCAGCTTGCAGTGGGCCCATTCTTTCTGTATATATAAGGGATGGCGAGTATGGAGAGACTTGCAAGCGAAGCCATTATTATCAAACTTGAAACAATAAACAAGTACTTGCATATTTCCCAGTCTTTTAGATAGACTAAGATAAAAAGTTGTTTTGTTTTAATCTTATGAATATCCAATGAAACATTTCTGATGTTTCATCATCAACCCAACTTTATGCAAGTCTCATTGCTTAATTTGTTTATGTTCTTTTTCGGGGTTTGTTTGAAATGAATATTTGTTTTTTCTTTTTCTTTTTGTTTTACCATTCACTTGCTTGATGAAAAGTGGTGTTTGTTGTTCATTGATAGATCTCTTGTTACAATTCGTGATACCAATTTGGTATCTTGATTTGATATTATGTTAAAGTGTTTATTCTTCTATCTTGTGATGATGATCTTTTCTGTTTTGGTCATGTGGGCACTTTTATTTTTTTTATACTAATTTTGGTATTAAACTTAGAAAAATAAAATCTTGATTTTGGTTTCATTGTCAAAGTGATTATTCTAGTTCCTTTTAATAGCCGTGTTGTTGTTTTGATGCTTTGGAATTTATGATCATGGGTTGGATCATTTATATTTATGATAAGATGATTTCTCAATTTAGAGAAATTTTATAACCTCTCTCTTATTTCTGGAAAGAAAGCTTATTGCTTGATGTTTGTTTGTTGCAGGTTGGATTTGCAATCTTCTCTGGCTCTTTGTCAGGATTCTGCTGTCATCATTTTCCCAGTTTAGATATTTTCACTTATATTTTCAGGTAATTTAAAAGTTTCTCTGATAATTTCATCTGTTTTGTTGTGTCCATTTTTTTTTTTCGAGAATCTAGTTAGTTTCTCGTTTACTTATGGTCCTTGAATGATATTTTAATGACCCTTTTATTGCCTTTCAGATATCAAAATAGCAGTCACAAGATTTGCTTCAATTCTGATTCGATTCAATGGGCCTTGCAAGTCTGCCATCTGCATCAGAAGGAATGCTATGCCTAATTCTAATGAACACTGCTTTGTCAATTTCAATTGTCAAAGGCATATTTCGATCAATCCTCAAAGTCGTTGGTATAAACTTTGCTGAATCATCACCTCCGTATTCACATTTCACTTCACCTCAAGTTATCTCCACAGAAACATATGATGTAAATGCAGGTTCTCCCCTTAGCGTTGTTGAAAATTTCCGAAACAAGAACCTGGCAATCAAGTTCGAAACATTGCTCCATTGCAAAAATGCTGAGCACGACTGTTCTGTTTGTTTGACCAAGTTTGAGCCGGAATCAGAGATAAATAACTTGTCATGTGGTCACTTATTTCATAAAGTGTGCTTGGAGAAATGGTTGGACTATTTGAATGTTACTTGCCCTCTTTGCAGGACTCCTCTATTTCCTGAGTTCGAAGATGATGCCTCTTGCTTCTGGTAGGAGTGTTTAGGAGTTTTTCGAGTCTAGGAAAGAAATTTACTAATGTATCAGCTGGAGTGTGAGTTTATGCTCGAATCCTTTGATGGGTTGTTGGGAAACAAGGTTTCTGGTTGTTTTATGGCCATATAATCTTTACTTTTTTGATCTTGAGCTTTCTTTCAAGTTAATATGGAAATTTTAACGACATATACTCACACTTGATGACGCAACATTCGTAAGTCTTCAACGCACTATGGCAAGTCATTCCAAAAATATGTCGAAGCATATCGGTAATAAAAAGCAACGGGTGCAAAAGAAGAACCTCTTCTTGAAGAATATCTCATTCGACCTTCACTTCAGAATTACATTGTAAAATGAGTTGTTTATCTTCATATCTAAGCTCATTAAGTATGTAACTCCATATAGATGCATTAGGATCACTTGAAAAAGGCCTTGAACACTCAAAAATCATCATACCTGTGCATTCCCCTGTTTTTGAATTGTTTCTGGAACCGGCATGGTCCTCGCCGGTTTGCTTGCCGGTCCTTATGCGCGGCCATATATAAAGGGAAATGCTTACTGGAACCGGGCTGTGTCTTGCCGGTTTATATACCGGTCTATATGCCGGTTTTGGTAGCAGTTTGGAGGCTCTCTGGAACCGGGCCACTGCTTGCCGGTATCCTTACCGGTTAGTAAACCGTCTCGCTGAAGGGTCTTATACTCTCTGGAACCAGGAGACCCATACCGGTCTCCATACCGGTTTCCATACCGGTCTAACGGCTATATTTTTGAACGTTAATATGACCGTTGGGTGCCAGACTGGCATACCGGTTTCCGTGCCGGTCTCGGACAAAAATGTTGGGAAATCATTTCCCTTCACTATATAAATGACCCTATTTCGTTTTTGCACTGTAGAACACTTTAATACATCTTTCTTGAGAGCAAAAACACAAAAATAACAAAATCTTCTTGATCCAATTCATTCTCATAAATTCATAAGCTCATACACACACTTTCATAATCATCTTAGTGAGCTTAGTTATATTTGAGCAACTCATACTATATTCAATCTTTGTAACTTTTTTGTGAGTTCTCAAATAGTGTTGTTAACACAAAAACTATATTTTTCGGAAACGATTGTATTGAAATCCCTTGTGTGAGTGGTGATTACTCTCAAGGGTGGAGTTTGTGTAAAAGGTTTAAGAGAAGCCTTAGAGTAAAATCTCTTGGTTGTAAAGATTGTTGAATCTAGTGGAACCTTCAAGTGCGCTTGAAGAGAGAGTGGACGTAGGCAATCGATTTGGCCGAACCACTATAAATTCGGTGTCGTATCTCTCTTCCCTTATCTCTTAGATTATGCAATTTTTATTTTAAGGTTATTTATAATTATTGATAAAAGCTTGGAAGTATAAAATTGACGAAATTAATAATTCCGAATTATTTTTTAATAACCCAATTCACCCCCCCCCCCCCTATTGGGTATAGTATTACTTGTTATTGCTTGTAGGTAATTTCAATTGGTATCAGAGCAAGGTTTTCTCTAAAAGACTTAAACGTCCGAGAATAGATAATGGGCTCTACAGCAACTCGTCAAACCTTGCGAAGGATTTTCAACGACTAGACCTCCGTTTTACACCGGAACGGACTACAATTATTGGAAGATGAGAATGTTAAATTATCTTCTTACCGTAGATCCGCAATCTTATTTGGTCATCACACGAGGTGCAAAAGGACCAACAAAAAAGGGATAGCAATGGGATTGAGATTCCGAAGCCGAGTTTGGAATGGGATAGTGAGGATGTAAAAATAGCCTCACAAAATGCTAAGGCACTCAACCAACTTCTATGTGCCATTGATCGGGATCAAGTAAGCAAGCTTCCGGAATGTGGAAACGCATATGATTTTGTTGGATAATATGACCCATAGCGTCACTATTTGCACAGAACATTGTTGTTGGTTGTAGCAAATTAACTATGTAACAAGGAAATTGCACTCTCGTCATTTGTGATTAGATCACCATAGATATATAAATGAAGAGAGGTCCCTATGATTAGTTCCTAGATTGAGATGATATGAGACAGTATCAGTCCACGAAGGATTAATCATTAATATCCCTAGCCGTAGTATTATCGAGACTGGACATCGATAATGCGGAATAGGCTAGTATTGCACTGTGCGCGTTGTGAGGGCACAACGGCATAGTTCTCATATATAAGTATTGGATACTTATGCAAGTGCGATAGGAGGTCGTGTTTCACCGATGGTACGGGAACAGCTTCGCTCTGGATAGACCCCTCGGAATCCCATTGGTATTATGACTATGTGTCTATGGGAGGCCGAAATCAAGGTAGGTGTGTATAGTCTTTACCTGAGACTTGCATCGCTAATACTTACGATAATCGATAAACTTTGGTTTTGGTGGTTGGGGGCTTTGACCGGTTCTGTGTTCACCACTTCTGGGTTTATCAGAGAGTCGTAGTGTATTGGATGTGATGTCGAGACGGAAGTATTACTCCAGTCATATTGGAGATGATGTCACGCAGGATACGGTACTAGTGCTCTTGAGTGTTGCGCAACCAATCGGGATATTGTGACCAGGTCATGTATAACCGATTATAGAGACTATGTTACCAGACATCCGATATGTGTTTCGGACGGGGCAGACACTTATCCAGCCCCAGCCCTAGCACGTGATTATCCGATACTGGGCCGATACGCACAATACTTAGTATACTACGCTTGATACAGATCTATATATTCCTGTAAGAATTTCTGGAGAATTGGGTAGGCATGGCGCTTTGCTAGAAGCCAACCTTGTCTTGTAAATCGGTATAAACGTAGTACGAGATACTTACGTGTTCGGATAGTCCGACGACCGTATTTACTGCCAACATATCCGGAGATCTCATGGGTCGCTTCCCAAAGATTCACCGATGACGTATGACTCGCACTTATATTAATCTGGGATTAATTAGATGAGAGAGAAAATTAATATGGGATTAATTGCGGAGATATTTTATCTAGGATAAAATAACGATTAAAGAGAGAGAAATATTAATTTGGAATTAATCGAGGAATTAATATATTTGATATATTAATCGAAATTAGATTTCGACGCGGAATTAAAATTAGATTTTAATTCGGGCGAACGAATTAATTAGAATTAATTCGTTAGCGACGTGAATAGTGATTTCGCTTGGCGTAATCGTTTAATTACGACGCAACGGAAAATTCGTTAATTTGGAATTAACGAACCCGAGCCCGAGATTTTTACGAGCGCATTCGTATTTAGAATTCGAGTGCGGCACGTCAAATCAAGCGTCAAATCGCTAGTCGCATCTAGCGTCACATCAAGCGTCAAATCATGTCACTTTGAGTGATGTGACAATTGATTGGATTGATTGATGTTTGAAAAGTGATGTGATGTGACTTGTTGATTGAGAGGTGATGTGTGTTGTTGACATAAAGTCAAATGGCATTGAAATGAATTTCAATTGAAATCATATGCATTTGATGCATAAAACAAAAAACAAAACCGAAAAACAAAGTAGGCTTACTTTGCCGCCTCTCTCTCATCTTCTTCTCCTCTCTTCTCTCAAGCCATTTTCTGTTTTTCTTAGGCAGTGAACTGCCGAATTTGACAAAAGAAAATGGGGGAAGCAAGTGTGTTTTGTGGCAAAACAAGAGTGCTAGCACACTCCGGGATCATGCCAAGGTGATAAGGGAAGTTAACCCATGAGCCGGGAAGCCATTCGGTGAAGCTTGGAGCTTCAAAACTTGAAGACAAGGGGCGAAATACACTGTTCACAGCAGCCCACTGCATTGCTAAAGTGTGCAGAATTTGATTTTTTGTTGCCCAAATCGTCGCTCAACCGCTCGATGTAAGTATTCCGCACTTCCGTCGTTGTATTCACTTGATATTCATGCTTGAGTTTTGATCTTGGGACCTTTAAAAAAACTCCAACAATGGTATCAGAGCTATTATCAAGCATGAAAAGTTAGGGTTAAAATTGGGGATTTTCATTGAAGCATGTTTTGGTTAAATTGGATTTAAAGTATGCTTGTATATTGATGAATTGAAGTTTAATGGATTGAATTTTGATTTGGAACATTTTCCCAAATTAAAGTAGGCTTGGCCGAATTCAATTGGATATGAAATTCATTGTGTTTTTTGTATTTTGATTCATTAGATGAATTTAATTGATTTGGAAATGATGATTGTGGATTCAATTTGATTGAAACCAAATCGGATTAAAAACCCCTAAATGCCAAGACTTTAAAGCATGTAAAATGGGTTTGGTTAATAAATTGTGTTAGACACTATTTGATGTTGAAATGCATGATTAAGTATGCTAATTGATGTTTTAGAAATATTAATTAGGTGGTTAATTATGTATAACACTTAGGTTAATTAATTATGAAATTTAGAATTTTAAAGTTAATTAATTAGGCTTGTTTTTGGAAATTGGGCCTTGAATGTTATAATTGGGCTTTTGGGCTTTGTTGTACAAAGTTGGGTTTAGGCAAAATTGGTTGGATCCAATTAAGCCCAAAACCGCATCCATAAAGTCCAATTATGACTTAATGAACCTTAATTATTTAATTGGGCCTAATGGGCCAAAATTAATTTAAAGGCTTATGGGGTAACTCCCGGATTGGACTTTGGTTATCGGTTTGACCCGAGTTGACCAAAGTCCACGCCTTAAGAAATTAATTAAAAGCCCATTGGACTTTAATTAAATAAACGTTTGACGTTAATTGGGCTTTGAGACCCATAACGATTGAATTAGAATTTAAATCGTAGAAGGTTCGTTAATAATAGTGTAATATTTAATTTGGAATTAAATAGTGAATTAGAATTAAATGCGTATTAAATTGGATTTAATTATGTAGTTTAATTTAATTCGAGAATTCGTACTTTGAGTACTTATTCGTAAAACGAGTTTGACTCGAGCAAAAATCAAATCGTTGTTTGAACATTGGATGATCACTAATTATCAGATTAATTAATTGGATTAGATTGATTGATAACATGCTTGTATGAATACATGGTTGCGATGCGTGAATAATGTATATCGGATGGATATTAGTCGGGTGGGACAATTTTGGAAATTGTAATAAATTGATTTATAAATTGGACCTGCGTGTCCAGCCTTATCACCTATATACTCTTTGTATTCTTCTCACCTATTCCCCTCTATGTATATGAGGTTTCTTTAGAAGTGTAGTGTAACGGGTAGAAGTAAATACAAGTGCTAGCTTTGGAGAGAGAAAATGAGAGATTTGATCTAGGATCAATGTAAAGTATCCATCCGCATATCATTATTATTTTATTTCATACTCGCTTTATTATGTTTTTAGAATGCATGTTTAAGGGTGTATGATGATGAGACCTAACAAAGATAATTAAATTGGTAGCCAATTTGCACGCGAAAAACCCTCGTTCTATATTAAGCGATTATCCTTCCATTGAATGATTCTTGTTCAAGATCCATTGGCATTGGTTTGTTGGCCAAAGTCAAGACCTTGTCAATTGGATGTTGAATCATGAGGGTTTTGTTCCACATCGGTGTCTTGTCCAAGTTGTGATTTGTTGGCCAAAGTCAAGATCACTTCTTGTCCAACGACATTGATTACGAAACTTTCCTTGTCAATGGGTCCCGCTTAACTGGAGTCATTAGGTTTGTTGTGCCAAAGCCAAGGCCTAGATGATTCGGAGGATATGGTTAGGAAAATGTATTAGATACATTGGCATAAGTAATATGTTTAGGACTTGGATGTCCACCTAACCGGATCTGGGAATTGGATTGGATCCAATTGATCTGTGAGATCTACCTGGTAAGTAGCATACAGCTTGTTGGCCAAAGTCAAGGTTGTGTGTTATTTAACAGGATCCTATCCCACTAGGAAACACGGTTTCCCGAGTACTCCACAGAGGGTTAGAGGCTCGACGAAAAATAGTGGGAGGCAAGAATTGAATTTGCAATACTCTTTCAATTACTCGCCATATGCGCTCATTTAAATTATTTCGTCGTATTATTAAATGTTAGTTGGACTAATATTTAAATTGTTGTTTTAATAAACAGTTGGACTGTATTATAGTTGATTATATATAATTGGATTATATTAATCAATATATTTGAATTAATTAATTTCAGTTTACAGTTGATTTTATAATTGGATTATAGTAATCAATGTAATTGAGGTTAATTAATTTGGATTATATTTGATTATATAGTTGGACTATTATAATCATTATAATAAATAGTACCACTAATCATGATTAAATAGTTGGACTATTGTAATCAAGATAAAATTGAAAAGTTGGATATTTAAAATATAATCTTGGATTAAAATATTTTAAATAATTTAATTGGAAATAATTTCAAGATGGTCTTGGAAATTAATAATTTATTTTATTTGATAAAATAATGAATTATGGATTAGGTCTTCTAGGAAGATAATAGGACAAATCCTATGAAGGAATTGAAGACGAGCAAGGCTCTTACTTCAAATATGTTTGTCATAATTATGTTCACAACTAGTATTGAAATTGGATTTTAAATACTTAGTGTGATACATAAATATGTACTGTTGTGCAGAATCTGCTTTAAGCAGGATACTGACTTCAGATGAGATCA
>SKCR01004759.1:0-26356 GCA_019454045.1 Zanthoxylum bungeanum | reverse complement strand
GCTCACGGTTTTGGCCTAATTGGGAGAGAGAGAGATTTCTTTGTTTTGGTATTTGTTTTCTAAAAATAATAATGAAAAATGCTTTACCAAATTTTGGTATATGCTTTCAGAAAGTCAAACCAAATATTGGAGCCAAAAATGCATTAAAGGCTCACAACCACCTCCATCATGAATAGTGACTAGTTGTCACTCACCAAAAAGGTGAATTGACATCCATCACTAAAGTGACATGTGATGTGACGAGTGATGTGTCTTGTGGCCACACTTGATTCAAAATCGGAGTGGCCTCGCAAACACATCCCGGGCTCGGTTTCGTTAATTCCAAATTAACAAATTTTCGGTTGCGGCATAATTAAATCAAATTTACTATTCAAGTCGCTCGTGAATTAATTCTAAATTAATTCGTTTGCCAGAATTAAAATCCAATTTTAATTCCGCGTTGAAATCTAATTTCGTTTAATATATCGAATATATTTTTTTATCGATTAATTCCGAATTAATCGTTCCCTATATTCAAATAGTATTTTATCCCAGATAAAATATCTCCATAATTAATCCAAGATTAATTATGTTCGAATCATACGTCATCGGTGAATCTTCGGGAAGCGACCCAAGAGATCCCTGGATATTTTGGCAGTAATCTGATCGTCGGACTATCCGAACACGTACGTACCTCGTACTACATTTTTACCGATTTACGAGATATGGTTGACTTCTAGCAAAACACCGTGCCTACCCAATTCTCCAGAAATATTCTTAATGGAATATATGATCTTTGCCAGGCGTAGTATACGTAGTATTGCATATAGCGATCCAGTATCGGATGTCACATGCAAGGCCTGAGGTTGGAATATTGTCTGCCCCGTACGAAACATATATCGGATATCAAGCAACTAGTCTCTTTAATCGGATAATCATGACCAAGTCATATTATCCCGATGGTTGCAACCAATTTAGAGTACCAGTTCTGTATCCATGCGTGATCATCATCTTCATATGACTGAAGTGATACTTCCATCTTGACATCACACCCAATACACTACGATTCTCAATAAACCCAGAAAAGGCGTACACAGAACCTGTTAAAGTCCTGGACGACCAAAACCAAAGCGTATTGATTGTCGCAAGTACTAGCGATGCAAGTCTCAGGTTAAGAACAAATTCACCTACCCTGATGCGGATTCCCATAGAGACATAGTCCTACTACCAATTGATTATGCGGGGTCGATCCAGAGCGAAGCTATTTTCGTACCATCGGTAAACACAACCTCCTATCACACTTGCATAAGTATCCAATACTTAAATATATAAGAACTATGTCGTTACGCTTCCATAACACGCACAAGTGCAATACTAGTCTATTCCGCATTATCGATGTCAAGTCTCGATAATTCTACGACTAGGGATATTTAATGATTAAACCTTTATGGATTGATATTGTCTCATATCTTATAATCCGGAACTAATTATAAGGACTTTTATCATTTACATATTCAAGTAATCAAATTACAAAATGATAAAATGCAATTTCATTGCTACATAATTAATTTGTACAAAAACCACAATGTCTTTTACAAATAGTGACGTTATGGGTCATAATTGTCTAACAGAGGTTGTTTATTTTTATTTGTCTTCTCCGTCATTTTTTTCTTTTCCTGCATGTTTTTATTCCTTGCATGTCGTGTGTTTTGCATGTTCTATGTGTTTTAATTTCTTTGCATGCTTTAAAAAAATGAAATGAATATATATATATATAAGTCTAATGATGAGATTGTTTGTCTTAGTAAATAGTTCTAGGAAAAGATAAATGCTAATTTCACTTTTATCTTTTAGTTTGAGCGTAATATCTGGTCAGACTCATATGCACTAAAAATAGTTTTGTAGCAGTTAGATAATAAGGAATTGACAAAGTGACTAGTTGAAATAATTAGGGTTGATGAATGACCGTTTGCATGAATATATATTTATGTCTACATTTATTTATGATGTGTGGTATTATGATAAAAAATAATAAATAAAGTTCTTACTTAGTAATCGGGCGTCTTGCCTCAGTAAGCAACGATTGTTCGCGTCAAACGGAGAACTTTTAACATTTGAGATCCGAGTAATTAAGTCCGTAAGGGTGTTTTAACACTTAGTACCCTAAAGCCAACTGGTTTGGGAGTCACTGGCCCAAAGCTCGCTACATGGATTAAAGATGATACAAAAAAAAAATCACATACTGCACTTTGCGCATATTGTAGTAGACAGAATAATTTTAGATAGTCAGGTTGGTTTGACCCATTAACTACTGAGAATTGAGAAAAACTCACCTACTTAATAACTTAGAATCGAAGCTGTTTGCAGAGCTATTCACACACACACTCAGAGTCTGATTTAGATACTTTGTTCAAAGGAAAGGATTTTAGTTTTAGTTTGCATTTTGAAGGTTCCTTTTGTTGGGTTTCTAGGTTATCCCAAGATCAAATTAAGCTATGAAAACATGTGAATACATCAAAGTAAAGTTGCGGAATACTCACTTTGATCAGCTTTTGCGATGCGAGGAACAATAAAAATTGCTTCATGGATGTCTCGGCCAAGCCCTCCATTTGTGCTCCAAGGAATTCGGTCAACCTCTATGAAATGATCTCCAAGCTCCAAGCTTTGTGAATGGATTCCATGCTCAAGAGTTGGTTTCCCTATCACCTTTGTGTGACCTCTTGGATGTGCTAGCATCATTGAAAAATTTGCCACAAATCTTTCTATTGCTTCTTGTTATTCTCGGCCAAGCCAAGAAAATTAGAGAGAAAATGGCCATTGGCCGAATGGGAGAGAGAGAGTGTGAGAAGAGTTGTGTTGGTTATTTTGTGTATTTGCATTTCAAAAATCTAATACCACTTACCACATTCCAAAATGGTACAAGGCATTAAAGCCTTTCAACTACTCACATCAATCAAAAGTTGACAAGTTGTCAGTCACCAAAAAGGTGACAAGACTCCCATCACATGAATGACTAATGATGTGACGCGTGATGTGACTTATGGGCCCCACTTGATTCGAAATGCGAGTGTGCCCGCAAACACTCCCGGGCTCGGGTTCGCTAATTCCGAATTAAGGAATTTTCCGTTGCGACATAATTAAATCAAATTTAATTAAATAATTATTGTTGAGTTCTAATATAGGTCCCAAAATCATGAAATCAAGCACAAAATTCGCATGAATACACAAAGGAGTAAAGGCGGAATCATATACTCACAATGATTGGATTTGATGCAAAGAACAAGATGCGTTTCTTCCTCCTTGTTAAGCTCGGTAGTGAGCTTCTGTGACTGTGGGTTGCTCGGTTTTGGTGGTTTATGTCTCCTCCATGACTGGCCATTGATGAACCACCATTGAAGCTCCAAGCTTCAAGCTCCAAAAACAAATCCAAGCTCATAAATTCGTTTCCCTATCACCTATGTATAACCCATGTGTGTGCTAGCACTCTTTCCTTTTCATTATTCTTGCCAAAACTGCAGAAAAAGGAGCAAGAATTCGGCTCTAAGCCGTGAGAGGGAGAGAAGAGAAAGAGAGGGAAAAATGGGTTTCATAGAAAACGTAAAACCCTAAAAATGTGAATAAAAATCAAGAGAGAGAGAGAAAGTGTAAATGCTTTTTAAATTTTCCAAAATTTAATAAAAGCATTTACCAGCTTTTACTTTCAAAAAGCAAAGTCAAAAGGTCAAAAGCAAAAAGCAAAAATGCTTTTCCATCACCTATCACTTTTTACTATTCACATCAAGTTACTTTAATAAAGTGACAACATGTAAAGTCACATCACATCACTCAAAGTGACAAGTGATTTGACAATTGATGCGACTAGCGATTTGACGCTTGATGTGACTTGCGTGCCGCGCTCGAATTCGAAATGAGAATGCGCTCGCAATCACTCTCGGGCTCGGGTTCGCTAATTCCAAATTAACGAATTTTCCGTCGCGTCGTAATTAAATGATTACGCCTAGCGAAATCACTTTTCACGTCGCTAACGAATTAATTCTAAATTAATTCGTTTGCCCGAATTAAAATCTAATTTTAATTCCGCGTCGAAATCCAATTTCTAATAATATATCAAATATATTATTTTATCGATTAATTCCAAATTAATCGTTCTCTCTCTTTAATTAATATTTTATCCCAGATAAAATATCTCCGCAATTAATCCCAGATTAATTTTCTCTCTCTTCTAATTAATCTTCTCTCTTTTCTAATAATCCCAGATTAATCATAGTGCGAGTCATACGTCATCGGTGAATCTTCAAGAAGCGACCCATGAGATCTCCGGATATGTTGGCAGTAAATACGGTCGTCGGACTATCCGAACACGTAAGTACCTCGTACTACGTTTATACCGATTTACAAGACAAGGTTGGCTTCTAGCAAAGCGCCATGCCTACCCAATTCTCCAGAAATATTCTTACAGGAATATATAGATCTGTATCAAGCGTAGTATACCGTAGTATTGCGTATATCAGCCCAGTATCGGATAGTCACGCGCTAGGGCTGGGGCTGGATAAGTGTCTGCCCCGTCCGAAGCACATGTCGGATGTCTGGTAACTAGTCTCTATAATCGGATATACATGACCTTGTCATAATATCCCGATGGCCGGCCAGCACTTAAGAGCACTAATACCGTATCCTGCGTGACATCATCTCCACTATGACTGGAGTGATACTTCCGTCTTGACATCACACCCAATACACTACGACTCTCTGATAAACCCAGAAGTGGTGTACGCAGAACCGGTTAAAGCCATGTACCACCAAGACCAAAGTCTACCGATTATCGCAAGTATTAGCGATGTAAGTCTCAGGTTAAGACTATACACACCTACCTTGATTTCGGCCTCCCATAGACACATAGTCATAATACCAATGGGATTCCGAGGGGTCTATCCAGAGCGAAGCTGTTTCCCGTACCATCGGTGAAACACGACCTCCTATCGCACTTGCATAAGTATCCAATACTTATATATATGAGAACTATGTCGTTGTGCCCTCACAACGCACACAAGTGCAATACTAGCCTATTCCGCATTATCGATGTCCAGTCTCGATAATACTCCGGCTAGGGATATTTAATGATTAAACCTTCGGGGACTGATACTGTCTCATATCATTCTCAGTCCAGGAACTAATCATAGGGACCTCTCTTCATTTATATATCTATGGTGATCTAATCACAAATGATGAGAGTGCAATTTCCTTGTCACATAGTTAATTTGCTACAACAACACAATGATCTGTGCAAATAGTGACGCTATGGGTCATTTTGTCCAACAATCTCCCACTTGGCACATAGCCAGTCACTCAAGTGTCCTACACCCGAACTATGTACGGTTCGTTCAAATTGCTGAGGAAAGATTTCGTCAGCGGATTTGCATGATTATCATCTTGATGCGATTTATTCGATCATCACATCGCCACGATATATGATCCGAATGAATCAGATGAGTATCTAAGTATGTATCTGGATCGTTGATGAGACCATTAATTCTTTAGCCTGTGCTGACGCCTAGCTCAGCTGCTAACAGAACTATATCTAATCTAATTAGATTTGTATCGACCCAAATGACTTCTATTGCTGCTTCAGCTGCAGCAACAACCCGCATTTGTTGTTTATTCGGTAACAGTATCTTACTTGAAGATTTCCAGCTCACTGTACCGTTATTCAAACTATATAGTACCGTTTGCGACTTTTAGTCGTCTTTATCGGTTATAGGAAACTTGCTACAGTGACCCCAGTCACTTCAAGTTCTCCTTCTCCATAGACTAAGACAGCATCCTTAGTTCTCTAAGATACTAACGGATGTTCTTAACATCAATCCAGTGACTATCACTCGGATTGGCCTGTTTGTGAATCCATATGCTCAAAGCGTATGATACACCAGGTCTCATACATTTTTCAATGTACGGTTTCTAGGAGAGTATTGCGAAAGCCAAGCTTTCGCCGATATTTACTTTATGGGAATATCATTTCCAAGAAATGACGTATTATCATTATTTTATAGGACAGCCACTATCAGTGCGCTCCCACTAACTTCATAATATACACTAGAATTATTTTCGTTTTGAATTAAATCATACATCATTATGATTATATCAAAACGATAATTCCAAGAACCTAATGCTTGCTTCAATCCAATCATGGATCGAATAATCTGCATTATCCAAATGGATTTACCGTGGCAACAGGTAAAAGGTTGAATCGTAATCAACACAATGTTGATAACGATACCTTTCCGTTAAAGCCTAGCTCTATACGTTGGTATGTTGTCATCCATGTATGTCTTCCTAGAAGACATATAGTACCAATAGGCACAATGCCTTTGTGGTACATCAACTAGTATCCAAACTGGTTGATATACATGGAATCCATTTCGGATTACATGACACTTTGCCATAATTAGGGAGTTGATACCTTGTATCACTTCCTCATACGTAGTCAGTTAGTATTCCTCAATAAGATAGACATCTTTATGAGGTGCGATCAGAAACCCATACCCCAGGTTGTTTGTTTTCTGACTATCCGACCTACGCGGTTCTTGTGTATTCGAAGATTAATGGTAAGGTAATAGTCATCCTGGATGAACTATTCATGTTCCATTAAGATTCAGTGCCTTGAACAGTATTACTCTGATTCCATCTAGTAATACTATCCTCCCACTTACCACTGCATATCGGTATTCCTATCAGGAAAAACGTATGGTGAGCAACAGTCTAATTGTTCTCTTGTGAGGTGTATAAGTACAATACTTACGGTATCCCTAGGATGACCTACATTTGGCACTTATCTCGGGGGGTTTAACCATAGAAAAATATGGCTATCATAACAGAAAGTAAAAATCAGGGAATCAGCGAAACAAACCGTGCCTTGCATACCCAGATCTAAGCATGTATCATGTACAAACAGATTTATGGAACATTATTCAAAATAAGTTCTTGCAACTGTTTCTTTAGAATCGAATCGTCAAGGATATGGTAGCTTAGACTGTTTTGCATATCCTTCGATAACTTGTCAAACGCGAAGCTCAGAGAACGACTCGTATTAACGTTAATATGGCCGAAGTTACTTCGGTTCGGTGAGGACCCCTTATGTTGAAAGAATAGGAATTACTCTCCAAGTCAATATTTGAAACTAGAACACTATTATTTTTAAATATTCTAAAACAACGGGTTTAAGACGGTTTAATACTTTAGCCGACTTAATAATTTGTCCTATTCTAGTTGTCGAGATCGACTAGAAAACTAGAAAGTTTCTGATTTGTGTTTCAAAAGAAACACATAACCATACGCGATGCCACATCCGTACAGGTCACGAAATATTCATATCCATATCTAGCCTAGCTAGACATGGGGCCCACTTGCTTCACTATGAAGTAGGGCTAACAGATCGGTGGCATTTACACTTTTACCAAGTAAATAGTGTTTTAGGCACTTTGCCCAAATAGACTAGATTCGTAGACTTATTTGAATGGAATCAAATCAGTCCTGGTAATCCGCTCTTCAAAAGTGCGGATATACGATTCTTGTTTATCAGTGTCCTGACAACTATGCCACAATTAAGTTCTTAACTGATCAAATCAGTTTGAGCTATTTATTTGTCATGTATATATTTGAGATATTATTTATATTTAAAATATAAAAGATGTGTTATACATCTAAATGTTTATCTCAATATCATATTTATATAATGAAACACTTTAGTTTTCTAGAATATAAAGGTAAACCCGCAGGGGTTATACGCGATTATAGAGATAAGTTTTCTAGTCAAACTAGCTACATTATAACAGTTTCTAAATTTAAGTACTAACCCCGAGACAGGTAGTCCTAAAAATTCAGGTATCTACGGTTAAACAGCGACGTCCTGTCAGTTCCAATGCGCAGATAGATATAATCTCTATTGAAGTCAGTCTCCTATTAAAAACAGGTTCTGAACATGAAACTATATTTATGTAACACACAAAGTATTTAAAATCAAATACTAGTTGTGAACATAATTATGACAATCATATTTGAAGTCAGAGCCTTGCCTCGTCTTCTATTCCTTCTTAGGATATGTCATTTATCTTCCCAGAAGATTATAATGATTTTGCCTTTGCCTGTTTCAACATTCCAGAAGCCTTTGGCCAAGCCTCGTGTTTCTGGAATATCGAATTTAAGGTGCGCCTTGCCCTACAAGCTTAATATATTATTTTATCAAATAAAATACCTATTAATTTCCAGGACCATCCTGAAACTTTATTCCCAATTTGAAAATTAAACCATTTAAACACATTTTTCCAGGTTATGTTTTAAATGTCAATCTTTCAATTAATCTTGATTCTAATAGTCCAACTATTTAATCAACGATTTGTGGTACTATTTATTATAATGATTATAATAGTCCAACTATATAATCAAATATAATTAAATTAATTAACTCAATTACATTGATTACTATAGTCCAACTATAAAATCAACTGTAAACTGAAATTAATTAATTCAAATATATTGATAATATAATCAATTATATATAATCAACTATAATACAGTCCAACTGTTTATAAAAAAAACCATTTAAATATTAGTCCAAATACACATTAACGACGAAATAATTTTGAATAGCGCGATGGCGAGTAATTGAGCGAGTATGCAAATTCAATTCATTTGCTCTCCACCTATTTTTCGAGTATCGAGTCCTTCTGAACGACACCCTCTGTCGAGTACTCGGGGAAACCGTGTTTCCTAGTGGGCTAGGATCCCGTTAAATATCACACAATCTTGACTTTGCCAACAAATTGTATGATAATTAACTAGGTAGATCTCGAAGATCAATTGGATCTCATCCAATTCCTAGATCCAGTAGGCGGATATCCAAATCCTAAACATATATTTTATATATGCCAATACATCAATGTATTACCTAACCTTTT
Source organism: Zanthoxylum bungeanum (assembly GCA_019454045.1). NCBI lineage: Eukaryota > Viridiplantae > Streptophyta > Magnoliopsida > Sapindales > Rutaceae > Zanthoxylum > Zanthoxylum bungeanum. The sequence goes on along the minus strand of SKCR01004759.1, from coordinate 17,426 downwards.
TCCTCTGAATCAACTAAGCCTTGGCTTTGGCACAACAAACCTAGTGATCCCAGTCAAGCGTGACCCATTGACCATGGAAAGCTTCGTAATCAATGTCGATGGACAAGAAGTGGTCTTGACTTTGGCAACAAAACCACAACTTGGACAAGACACCGATATGGAACAAAACTCTCGTGATTCAGACACATTCTCGACGGAAAAAGGGCTTGACTTTGGCCAACAACCCAATGCCAATCTCGGATCTTGAGTAAGAATCACTCAATGGAAGGAAAAAACACTTGATATTGAGCGAGGGTTTTTCGCGTGCAATTGGCAACCAATTTATTATCTTTGTTAAGGTCTCATCATCATACACCCTTAAACATGCATTCTAAACACATAATAAAGCGCATATGAAATAAAATAATAATGATATGCGGATGGATACTTTACATTGATCCTAGATCAAATCTCTCATTTTCTCTCTCCAAAACTAGCACATGTATTTACTTCTACCCGTTACACTACACTTCTAAAGAAACCTCATTTACATTGAGGGGAATAGGTGAGAAGAGAATACAAAGAGTATAGAGGTGATAAGGCTGGACACGCAGCAGGTCCAATTAATAAATCAAATTTATTACAACAATTTCCAAAATTGCCCCACCCGACTAATATCCATTCGATATACATTATTCATGCATCGCAACCATGTATTCATACAAGCATGTTATCAATCAATCAATTTAATTAATCTGATAATTAGTGATCATCCAATGTTCAAACAACGATTTGATTTTTGCTCGAGTCAAACTCGTTTTGCGAATAAGTACTCAAAGTACGAATTCTTGAATTAAATTAAACTACATAATTAAATCCAATTTAATACGCATTTAATTCTAATTCTCTATTTAATTCCAAATTAAATATTACACTTTTATTAACGAACCTTTACGACTTAAATTCCAAATTTAATCGCAACGGGTCTCAAAGCCCGATTAACATCTAATGTTTATTTAATTAAAGTCCAATGGGCTTTTAATTAATTTATATAAGGCGTGGACTTTTGGTCAACTCGGGTCAAACCGAAGAAAACCAAAATCCAATCCGGGAGTTACCCCATAGCCTTTAAATTAATTTTGGCCCATTACGCCCAATTAAATAATTAAGGTCCATTAAGTCATAATTGGACTTTATGGATGCGGTTTTAGGCCCAATTGGATCCAACCAAATTTGCCTAAACTCAACTTTGTACAACAAGCCCAAAAGCCCAATCACAACTTAAAGGCCCAATTTCCAAAAATAAGCCCAATTAATTAACTTATAAAATTCTAAATTCCATAATTAATTAACCTAAGTGTAATACACAATTAATTATCCAATTAACATTTCTAAAACATCAATTAGCCTATTAATCATGCACTTTATCAACAAATAGTGTCCAACACAATTTTAACAAATCAAAACCCATTTTACATGCTTTTGTTCTCGGCATTAGGGGTTTTTCCAATCCGATTCGGTTTCAATCCAATTGAATCCATAATCATCATTCCCAAATCAATAAATTCATCCAATGAATCAAAATACAAAAAACACAATGAATTTCATATTCAATTGAATTTGGCCAAGCCTACTTTAATTTGGGAAAATGTTCCAAATCAAAATTCAATCCAATCAAATTTCAATTCAACATTACCCCTTTGTTTTCAAGTCATCCAATGATCAAACAAACAAAATTCACCAAGATATTAGGGTCTATAATTTCGGCTAACATAAGCAATTTGGGGAAATTGTTCCAAACACAATTTCAACAAATTGATCCAATCAATCCTCAATTAAACATACTTTAAGCATTCTAAATCATCCAATTTCATCAAACATGCTCAAAATCAAGTTTACCCAAATTTTTCACTTTATGCCAACATAAAAAATTGGGGAAATTTGTTCCAAACACAATTTCAACAAATTGATCCAATCAATCCTCAATTAAACATACTTTAAGCATTCTAAATCATCCAATTTCATCAAACATGCTCAAAATCAAGTTTACCCAAATTTTTCACTTTATGCCAACATAACAAATTGGGGAAATTTGTTCCAAACACAATTTCTTCAAATTGATCCAATCAATCATTAATTCATCAACATTTAAGCATACTTAATCAATCAATTTAATCAAATCATGCTTCAATTGATTTTACCCAATTTGTCATGCCCAAAATTTAGGAAAATTGAATCCAATCCAATTTCATGAAATTGATCATACACAACTTCAATTCAACCTCATTCAAGCATACTTCATCAACAATTCAACCAAATCATGCCTAAATCGATTTACTACCCAATTTTAACCCTAACTTTTTCATGCTTGATAATAGCTCTGATACCATTGTTGAGTTCTAATATAGGTCCCAAAATCATGAATCAAGCACAAAATTCGCATGAATACACAAAGGAGTAAGGGCGGAATCATATACTCACAATGATTGGATTTGATGCAAAGAACAAGATGCGTTTCTTCTTCCTCCTTGTTAGCTCGGCAGTGAGCTTCTGTGACTGTGGGCTGCTCGGTTTTGGTGGTTTATGTCTCCTCCATGACCAGCCATTGATGAACCACCATTGAAGCTCCAAAAACAAATCCAAGCTCATAAATTCGTTTCCCTATCACCTATGCATAACCATGTGTGTGCTAGCACTCTTCCTCTCATTATTCTCGCCAAAACTGCAGAAAAAGGAGCAAGAATTCGGCTCCAAGCCGTGACAGGGAGAGAGAAGAAAAGAGAGGGAAAAAGGGTTTCATAGAAAACGTAAAACCCTAAAAATGTGAATAAAAATCAAGAGAGAGAGAAATGTAATGCTTTTTTATTTTCCAAAATTTAATAAAAGCATTTACCACCTTTTACTTTCAAAAAGCAAAGTCAAAAGGTCAAAAGCAAAAAGCAAAAATGCTTTTCCATCACCTATCACTTTTACTATTCACATCAAGTTACTTTAATAAAGTGACAACATGTAAAGTCACATCACATCACTCAAAGTGACAAATGATTTGAAAATTGATGCGACTAGCGATTTGACGCTTGATGTGACTTGCGTGCCGCGCTCGAATTCGAAATGCGAATGCGCTCGCAATCACTCTCGGGCTCGGGTTCGCTAATTCCAAATTAACGAATTTTCCGTCGCGTCGTAATTAAATGATTACTCCTAGCGAAATCACTTTTCACGTCGCTAACGAATTAATTCTAAATTAATTCGTTGCCCGAATTAAAATCTAATTTTAATTCCGCGTCGAAATCCAATTTCTAATAATATATCAAATATATTATTTTATCGATTAATTCCAAATTAATCGTTCTCTCTCTTTAATTAATATTTTATCCCAGATAAAATATCTCCGCAATTAATCCCAGATTAATTTTCTCTCTCTTCTAATTAATCTTCTCTCTTTACTAATTAATCCAGATTAATCATAGTGTGAGTCATACGTCATCGGTGAATCTTCAGGAAGCGACCAATGAGATCTCCTGATATGTTGGCAGTAAATACGGTCGTCGGACTATCCGAACACGTAAATACCTCGTACTACGTTTATACCGATTTACAAGACAAGGTTGGCTTCTAGCAAAGCGCCATGCCTACCCAATTCTCCAGAATATTCTTACAGGAATATATAGATCTGTATCAAGCGTAGTATACCGTAGTATTGCGTATATCAGCCCAGTATCGGATAGTCACGTGCTAGGGCTGGGGCTGGATAAGTGTCTGCCCCGTCCGAAGCACATGTCGGATGTCTGGTAACTAGTCTCTATAATCGGATATACATGACCTTGTCATAATATCCCGATGGCCGGCCAGCACTTAAGAGCACTAATACCGTATCCTGCGTGACATCATCTCCACTATGACTGGAGTGATACTTCCGTCTTGACATCACACCCAATACACTACGACTCTCTGATAAACCCAGAAGTGGTGTACGCAGAACCGGTTAAAGCCATGTACCACCAAGACCAAAGTCTACCGATTATCTCAAGTATTAGCGATGTAAGTCTCAGGTTAAGACTATACACACCTACCTTGATTTTGGCCTCCCATAGACACATAGTCATAATACCAATGGGATTCCGAGGGGTCTATCCAGAGCGAAGCTGTTTCCCGTACCATCGGTGAAACACGACCTCCTATCGCACTTGCATAATATCCAATACTTATATATATGAGAACTATGTCGTTGTGCCCTCACAACGCACACAAGTGCAATACTAGCCTATTCCGTATTATCGATGTCCAGTCTCGATAATACTCCGGCTAGGGATATTTAATGATTAAACCTTCGGGGACTGATACGTCTCATATCATTCTCAGTCCAGGAACTAATCATAGGGACCTCTCTTCATTTATATATCTATGGTGAACTAATCACAAATGATGAGAGTGCATTGTTCTTGTCACATAGTTAATTTGCTACAACAACACAATGATCTGTGCAAATAGTGACGCTATGGGTCATTTTGTCCAACAATTATGCCTAGCAAAATTACTATTCACGTCGCTAATGAATTAATTCTAAATTAACTCGTTCGCCCGAATTAAAATCCAAATTTAATTCCGCGTCGAAATATAATTTCATTTAATATATCGAATATATTATTTTCTAGATTAATTCCAAATTAATCGTTCTCTCTCTTTCAATAATATTTTATCCCAGATAAAATATCTCCGTAATTAATCCCAGATTAATTTTCTCTCTCTAATAATTAATCCTAGATTAATTATGTGCGAGTCTTACGTCATCGGTGAATCTTCGGGAAGCGACCCATGAGATCCCCGGATATTTTGGCAGTAAATCCGGTCGTCGGACTATCCGAACACGTACGTACCTAGTACTACATTTTTACCGATTTACGAGACATGGTTGGCTTCTAGCAAAGCACCGTGCCTTCCCAATTCTCCAGAAATATTCTTAAAGGAATGTAATATATATCAGGCGTAGTATACGCAGTATTGCGTATTGCGATCCAGTATCGGATGTCACGTGCTAGGCCTGGGGCTAGAATTGTGTCTGCCCCGTACGAAGCACATGTCGGATTTCTGGTAACTAGTCTCTATAATTGAATAAACATGACATAGTCATATTATCCCGATAGCTTCAGCATATAAGAGCACCAGTTTCGTATCTTACGTGACCATCATCTCAACTATGACTGGAGTGATACTTCCATCTTGACATCACACCCAATATACTACGATTCTCAATATACCCAGAAGAGGCGTACACAGAACCGATTAAAGCCCTGCATGACCAAAACCAAAGTATATTAATTGTCGCAAGTATTAGCGGTGCAAGTCTCAGGTTAAGACCAAATACACCTACCCTGATTCAGACTTCCATAGACACATAGCCATACTACCAATGGAATTCTGAGGGGTCTATCTAGAGCGAAGTTGTTTCCGTACCATCGATAAACACAACCTCCTATTACACTTGCATGAGTATCCAATACTCAAATATATGAGAACTATGCTGTTATGCTCCCATAACACGCACAAGTGAAATACTAGTCTATTCCGCATTATCGATGTCCAATCTCGATAATACTCCGACTAGGGATGTTTTAATGATTAAAGCTTCATGGATTGATACTGTCTCATATCTTATCAATCCGGAACTAATCATATGGACTTTTATCATTTATATATCCCGGTAATCTAATTACAAATGATAAAAGAGCAATTTCCTTTGTCACATAGATAATTTGTACAACAACACAATGTTCTATACAAATAGTGATGTTATGGGTCATAATTGTCCAACACCTTTAACTTTGTTACTAGACATTCTCTGAGGACATTGTATATATATAGCCATTATTTTCTCTTGACTTTTTGCTTTTGTATGCATTAGATTGACGTTTGTGGGTATTGTCACTGTAAGCCCTCATGAGACTACAACTCGTCCACTAGGGACACCTAGGGTTTAAATGCTTGTTTCATACGCTAAATGCAATTATGATCCCTACGATAGTGCCTTAGATTAATTTAAGTATTTATTATATTTTATTTTGTTGTTTTGCTCGAGGACTAGCAAAATGTTAGGTTTGAGAGTATGATGAGCGTAAAATATTTCACAATTTACCGCCTCTTTAACCCAATATTTTGTATGGTTTCTTGGGTTTTATGAATATTTTGATGTGTTTTGTGTTAAATTGCAGATAAATAAGGTTCAGGACTCACTGGAATCAAATTGGGGCCAAAACATCAAAAAACAGACAAAAAGGGCAAAATTGTCATTTTGGCGTCGCGATGCGCATATCTTCTGCATCGCGACGCACTACGGTTACTGTTCTGCCAACACTCATCATTGCCATGTCAGCACCACATCAACAAATGCATCATCATGACATCATCATGACGTCATCACAATAATTCAGCCTCATGACACGTCAACATGACGTCAGCATAATAATTGACTCTGCCGACACACCCAACACACTACGATTCTCAATATACCCAGTATTGGCGTACACATAATCTGTTAAAGCCCTGGACGACCACAACCAAAGTATATTGATTGTCGCAAGTATTAGCAGTGCAAGTCTCAAGTTAAGACCAAATACACCTACCCTGATTTCGGACTTCCATAGACACATAGTCATACTACCAATGGAATTCCGAGGGGGTCTATCCAGAGAGAAGCTGTTTCCCGTACCATCGGTAAAACACAACCTCCTATTACACTTGCATGAGTATCCTATACCCAAATATATGAGAACTATGTCGTTGTGCCCTCACAACGCGCACAAGTGTAATACTAGTCTTTTACATATTTATCGATGTCCAATCTCGATAATACTCTGACTAGGGATATTTAATGATTTATCCTTCGTGGACTAATACTGTCTCATATCATTCTCCATCCAGGAACAAATCATAGAGACCTTCTATCATTTATACATCTAGGTGATCTAATCACAAATGATAAGAGTGCAATCTCCTTTGTCACATAGTTAATTTGTACAACAACACAATGATCTGTACAAATAGTGACGCTATGGGTCATAATTGTCCAACACAAAGACATCATCAACAATGAGGCTCTCTTCTTCTTCTTTGGGGGGATCACCGAAAAAATAACAAGAAAAAAGAATAACAGAGGGAAAAACAACAATAACGAAAAACAGAGGGAAAAAAAACAACAACAACAACAACAAAAAAGGAGGAAAAACGGGAGAATCACCAAAAAGATTAAGGAAAAAAGAGAGAAGCACCAAAAAAGAAGAGAGGACCGAGAGAGACAAAAATAAGAAAAAAAACAACGAGAACGTGAAAGACGTGGGAAGCAGAAGGCAGAAACAGCGAAGCAGAAGGTGGAAACAGCGAAGAAAAACCAGAAATAGCAGACCAACAACCAGAAACAGCGAACCGGCAACCGGAACCGGAACCAGCAGCGTGAAGTAAAGAACTGAACCAAACCTTGAAACTAATCTTCGATCATTCCGGCGACCTAACGCACTTCTGAGAAAGCAACTTAAAATGTAAGACCTGAGGACACCCTTACCATATTTATTTTTATAGTTCCGGACGATGCATGCCTGGCTGGACGTGAAATATGTCCAGCCGGGTATGCAAAGTCCTACATCAAAAGAATGGCCAAATCTCTTGCTACATTTCTTCTTTGGCATTTCGTTGTTTATTTTTTTTATCTATTTATTCACTTTTATTGTTATTTTATTATTTCGCCTTTATTTTGTTTATGTTTTTTCAAGTTGATGATTATCCGTATATGCATGGTTATATTTTTTTTATGTCCGTTTACATTGCATTGATGATTATGTGTGAAATTATCCCTCGCGGTATATCAGATGGAAACCCAGACGTAAATCCCGTAGCCGAATCTGAATAGACGGTAGTGCGGTTTGTACTTGGGATACAACTCACGTGCCACTCGGGAAATACTCATATATGCGTGATTAACCCCCTTTTTGTTTACCGTTTATCTTAATGAATCATTTGATTTTGAATTGTTTCCTTTATTTTATGATCATTATTATTTCCATAGCCCATCAAGCACGACTGTTTATTATTGACGTTTTTCCTGTTTTTGGTTGTTTATTATAATTTTCATTCTCGTATCTCGTATTTCTTAATTTAATATGCTTTTGGAATCACGTTATTGTGATTATTATTTTGGTTGGGTATGTTATTACATTTTTTTATCCAATTTTTATGCATGAATGCATTAAGACTTGACTATACCATTGTGTGAACCCGCACATTACACAGGCATAAGTAAGGGACCATTCTGAACCCAACGGTTTGAGGAGTGAGTGCGGCTTTAAATATTTCCCAGTTCACACTGGGTAGTGGCTCCTTCATTCTATGGTTTAGTCCCATGCAGGCTAATCTGTACTCTTAACGGGCTGCGAGCCCACAGAGTCGTGGTCGCCGAACATCATAGGCATAACGGTAAACCCCGCTTTGCTCCCACATGGTAATTTTATGTTTTGGGTAATATAAAGGTTTATTTATTGATTCTTAAGTTTAATGCTTCTTGTTAACTGGCCATTAATAAGATTAATCTGGTAAACTTAAAATAAACTTGACGATGGAATTTTAGGTTTCAGCCTTAGACTCAATAGCTCAAGATCTCACCTTGGGGCATGGTGATCCTTAGGTAGATTTCCTTCCAAGATAGACATATACCTGTCAGGCGGGGGTAGCCATAATTGGAACTCAATCTTAATGAATTCAGGTAATTTGGTTAACATAGACATATGATTAATTGGATTACTTTGGGTGTTTGCATCTGACCATTGACAGAGGCTTTTGCATAATTTCCGTTCCAGGTTAATAAACCGATATATTACTGACCAGTGCGTAATCACACGCGTATAACAAAAGCGCACATATCGTTCAAGTAGTATTAAAAGTATCGATCCCACGAGGACTTAATACCTAATCTATTAATTTTATGAGGTCAAATGATTACTAGTATCTAATAGGTTGATTGATTGATTTGAAATGGTGATGATTTTGAATTTAAAAACAAGTAAATAAAATTACGCGAAAGTAGGTTTAAGAAAATTCAATATTAGGAAACTATCTAGGGTTGTGAATCTTCCAATATCATTTTAAAGATGAAGTGGTTATTTCATTTTTGTGTAATATATCGGTTTACTAACTTGGAACACTAAATTATGCGAAAGCCTCTGTCGATGGTCAGACGCAATACCCAGTATAACCCAATTGAACCATATGTCTATGTCAACCAAATTACCTGGATTCATTAAGTTTAAGTTCCAATTATGGCTACCCCCGCCCGACAGGTATATGTCTATCCTATAAGGAAATCTATTAAAGGGTTATCTATCCTCAAGGAAGATCGTGGGCTATTAAGTCTAAGGCCGAAACCTAAAATTCCTTGTCAAGTTTATTTTAGATTTACCAGATCAATCTTATTAGTGGCCAATTAACAAGACGCATTAAGCTTAAGACTTAATAAGTAAACCTTTAAATTACCCAAACTATAAAATAACCCATTATAAATCGGTGATATTAGAATTTATCACAACCCCAGATAACTAACTTAGTTACGACACATAACTAGGGTTAGTAAAAACTTAAATAAAATAAAAGACATAAAGTAAAATGCTCAAAAGTAAATTGCTGAAAAGTAAATGACGGAAAGTAAATGCTGAAATTAAATACTGAAAATTAAATGCTGAAAGTAAATGTTGAAAGTAAATTACTGAAAAGTAAATGCTGAAAAGTAAATTTCTGAAAGTAAATTGCTGAAAAGTAAATGCTGAAAGTAATTGCTGAAAAGTAAATAAAGTAAAAGTATAATAAAAGAAAATGCTGAGGTAAAATGATCCACTTTTATTACTTCTATTTTAGATATCTCCCTTAATATAATATATTAACTTTGCATGATAATTACCAACCAGCCATATATGCGTTATCCAGATTAAGTCAAATTAATAATTAATTAACAACCGACCAATCAGGCGGTATCCAATTTAGTTAGGTTAAAACCAATTTAAATAATTACTAACGACCAATATGGTGGTATCCTCGTTAAGTCAGGTTTTAACTAGTTTATATATTATAATTAAGGGAGATTGATCTAAATATTAGTAATAAAAGTTTTACCTTTTACCCCAGCAAAGGGGAGATACCTCTTAATTACTGAAAATTAAAGAAAGAAAAGTATTGTGCGTAAAAGTAAATTCCGGAAAGTAAAAACTGAAAAGTAAAGAAAAGAAAGTGTGAAAAGCAGAAATTAATTACTGAAAGCTGTAAATAAACAAACTGTTGGGTTTCCTAAGGTCCCAAGGATCATTTTAAGCAATGAACAACATGTGAATACTCGTAAAAGTATGGCGGAATCATACTTACAACGATCGGTTGAGGCGATGCGAGGAACAACAAAATCTTCAAGCTTTAAGTCCAAGGTGGCTCACGACATTGGCATGATTTTGAGCTCTAAAAATTCGGCTATGGAAGTCTTCAAGCTCCAACCTTTGAGTTGTGATTCCATCCTCACGGGTGCGGTTCCCTATCACCTTGTTGCTTCTCCTTTGTTCTCGGCAGTGGGCAAAAAACAGAAGAAGAAAACAGCCCTTTTGGGCGTGAGAGGAGAGAAGAGAAATAATAGAAGTGTATTGGTTGTTCTAAATTGGTAATTGATTTTCAAAAAATCAAACAAATAATTTTACTTTCAAAAAGGCAAATGGCAATAATGCCAACAACCACTACCATCACTCAATCAAGTGACAAATTATCACATTACTCAAAGTGACAAGTGATTTGACGCTTGATGTAACTAATGATTTGATGCTTGATGTGACTTGTGGGCCGCACTTCATTCCCAATGCGAGTGCGCCCGCAAACACTCCCGGGCTCGGGTTCGCTAATTCCAAATTAACGAATTTTCCATTGCGACGTAATTAAATAATTATGCCTAGCAAATTTACTATTCACGTCGCTAATGAATTAATTCTAAATTAACTCGTTCTCCCGATTTAAAATCCAATTTCAATTCCGCGTCGAAATCCAATTTCGTATAATATATCGAATATATTATTTTATCGATTAATTCCAAATTAATCGTTCTCTCTCTTTAAATAAATATTTTATCCCAGATAATATATCTCTGTAATTAATCCCAGATTAACTTTCTCTCTCATCTAATTAATCCCTTATTAATAAAGTGCGAGTCATACGTCATCGGTGAATCTTCAAGAAGCGACCCATGAGATCCCCGGATATGTTGGTAGTAAATACGGTCGTCGGACTATCTGAACACGTACTTAACTAGTACTACGGTTATACCAATTTACAAGACATGGTTGGCTTCTAGCAAATCATCATGCCTACCCAATTCTCCAGAAATATTCTTACTGGAATATGTGATCTATATCAGGCGTAGTATACGTAGTATTGCGTATATCGATCCAGTATCGGATGTCACGTGCAAGGCTGGGGCTGGAATTGTGTCTGTCCCGTACGAAGCACATATCAGATCTCTGGTAACTAGTCTCTATTATCGGATAATCATGACCTAGTCATATATCCCGATGACTGTAGTACATAAGAGAACCAGTTCCGTATCCTACGTGATCATCATCTCCACTATGACTGGAGTGATACTTCCATCTCGACATCACACCCATACACTACGATTCTCAATATACCCAGAAGGCATACACTGAACCTGTTAAAGCCCTGGACGACCAAAACCAAAGTATATTGATTGTCGCAAGTATTAGCGGTGCAAGTCTCAGGTTAAGACCAAATACACATACCCTGATTCGGACTTCCATAGAAACATAGTCATACTACCAATGGAATTCTGAGGGGTCTCTAGAGCAAAGCTTTTTCCCGTACCATTGGTAAACACAACCTCCTATTACACTTGCATGAGTATCATATACCCAAATATATGAGAACTATGTTGTTATGCCCTCACAACGCGCACAAGTGTAATAAAAGTCTTTTTCGCATTATCGATGTCCAATCTCGATAATACTCTGACTAGGGATATTTAATGATTAAGCCTTCATGGATTGATACTGTCTCATATCATCTCAATCCGGAAATAATCATATGGACCTTCTATCATTTATACATCTTGGTTATCTAATCACAAATGATAAAAGAGCAATTTCCTTTGTCACATAGTTAATTTGTACAACAACACCATGATCTGTACAAATGGTGATGCTATGGGTCATAACTGTCCAACAATCTCCCAATTGGCCTATAGCCAATCACTCAAGTTTCCTATATCCGAACTATGTACGGTTCGCTCAAACTTCTGCTTAGAAAAGCTTTCGTCAGCGGATTTGTATGATTATTATCTGATGCAATTTATACGATCATCACATCGCCATGGTGTATGATCTGAACGAATCAGATGAATATATGAAGTATATATCTGGATCGTTGATGAGACCATTAATTCTTTAGCCTGCGATGTAGCCTAGCTCAGCTACTAATAGAACTATTTCTAATATGATTAGGATTATTATCGACCCAAATGGCTTCTATTGCTGCCTCAGCTGCAGCAATAACCCGCTTGTGTTGTTTATTCAGTAACAGTATCTTGCATAGAAGATTTTCAGCTTACTATTCCGTTATTCAAACTTTATAGTATCGTTGTTACGAATTATAGTCGTTTTTATCGGTTAGGAAACTTGCAGCAATGAACCCAGTCACTTCAAGTTCTCATTCTCTATAGTCTAAGACAGCATCATTAGTTCTCTAAGATATTAAAGGATGTTCTTAACATCAATCCTGACTATCACTTGGATTGGCCTGATTGTGACTCCATATGCTCAAAGCATATGAGACATCAGGTCGCGTACATTTATTCAATGTACGAGTTATCGGAGAGTATTAACAACTTTAAATTTACCCATAGATCTTTATTCCTAGAATAAAGGTTGTTTCTCCCAGAATTCTACGGAGAATTTCTCGAAAGCCAACCTTTCGCCGATTGTATTATGGGAATATCATTTCAAAAAACGAGATGTCATTATTACTTAGGACTTCATTGTCAGTGCGCTCCCAATAACCTTCTTATATACACAAGATTCATTTCGTTTTGAATTAAATCATACACCATTATGATTACATCAAAATGATATTCCAAGAACGCTGTGCTTTCTTCAATCCACCCATGGATCGAATTAACCTGCAAACCTTGTTTGCTAGTTTTGGTATGAAAAAACTGTCAGGATGTTTTAAACATCCTCCCAAAGGTTTCCGTTTCCGTTAATGAAAGTGATTTTGGCATTCAGCTGCCATATTTCATAAATGAAACATGCAGCATCAGCAAGAATTATCCAAATGGATTTAACCGTGGCAACAGGTAAAAGGTTTCGTCGTAATCGACACAATGTTGATAACGATACCTTTTCGCTACAAGACCAACTTAGTACGTTGGTATGTTGCCTTCCATGTTTGTCTGGCTTGAAGACTTATATAGTACCAATAGGCACAATGTCTTGCGGTACATCAACTAGTATCCAAACATAGTTGGTATACATGGAATCCATTTAGGACTTCATGGCACTTTGCCATAATAGGGAGTCGATACCTTGTATCATTTCCTTATACGTAGTCAGTTCGTGTTCCTCATAAGATTGACATCTTTACGAGGTTGAGATCAGAAACTCATACACCAGGTGTTTTCTATCTCTCTCCGACTTACGCGGTTCTTGTGTATTCGGAGAATTTGGTATAGTTTTCATCCTTGAGAACTTTTTGTGTTCCATTAGAAATCGGTGCCTGGAATAGTATTAATCCGATTTTCATCGAGTTTTACTTTCTTCCCACTCACCACACCACTGCATATAGGTATTCCTCTTAGGAAAACCGCATGGCGAGCAACAATTACATTGTTCTATTGTGGAGTTGTATAAGTATATACTGTTGGTTACCCCAGGATAACCTACAACTTAGGCACTTATCCAATTTGGGTTTTAGTTTGGTATCATCCAAAAATATGCCTAGCATACCCAAATCTTTAGGAATGAGAAAACCCGTTTGTTTCTTCCTGTTCATATCTAATATGAAGTCTGTCAACAGATTTTTATGGAACCTTATTCAAAATAAGTTATGCACTGTTTATGCGTATCTGTTGAAGAAATGGTAGCCAGAGCGACTCATGATTACCTTATCATGTCCAACAAAATTGGTTCTTCTCATTCCGACACATCGTCAAACTGACGTGTTCCGGGAGGAGTCCTCATTGAAAGAATACTATACTCTTTCAAGTATATGAGAAACTTATTGCTTAAGTATTTCCATCATGGTCTAACCGTGACGGTTTTAATCTTTAGCGATCTATGTGTCTATTTCGTATCGAAACTCTAAAATTTTTCTGATTTGTGTTTGCAAAATAACACATAACCATAACGCGATGCACATCCATAAAGGTCACGAAATATTCATATCCACCTCTAGCCTAGCTAGATGGGCCCACTTACGTCACTATGAACAGGGCTAACAGATCGATGGCACTTGCACTTTTACCAAGTAAAAGGTGTTTTAGGCACTTTTCCTAATAAACTAGATTCATTAGACTTTATTTGATTAGAATCAAATTTGTCCTAGTACCCCACTCTTCGAAAGTGTGGATATACGAGTCTTGTTAATTGTGTCCCAGACAACAATGCCACAAATAAGTCTCAACTGATTAATTCAGTTTGAGCTATTTGTTTGTCATGTTTACGTTTGAGATTTTTTATTTATATTCAAAATATAAATACTGTTATTCACATCTAATGTGTTTAACTCAATATCATCTTTATAAAATAAAACACTTTAGTGTCTAGAATATAAAGGTATATCCGCAACGGATTAAACCCTGATATAGAGATAATGTATCTAGTCAAACTAGTTACATCTATAGTTTCCTAATTTAATATACACCAAGAAGGGTAGGTTCCTAAACTTAGGTCTCTAAGGTCAAAACAGTGACTCTCGTCCCGTTTCCGATTCGCAGATTAATCTCACTGAAGTCAGTATCCTGCTCATCAGCAGATTCTGCACACTCAGTACATATTTATGTACCACATCCAGTATCTAAAATCCAATTTTAATACTAGTAGTGAACAGTTTATACAAACATATTTGAAGCCGAGCCTTGCCCCTCTTCAATTCCTTTATGTCTGCCTTGTCTATACAGCAGTCACGCTTCGTGTCCCCCTTTGCCACAATTTAGGCAGACATTTTGGGATATGTCTTTATCTTCCCAGAAGATTCTAATGAACTTTGCCTTTGCCCCATTTTTCCACACACCAGAAGCCTTTGGCCAACCCTTGGCCTTCTAGAATGTCAAAGTAAGGTGCGCTTTGCGCTTCTTGCCTTATTGCAAAACTTTGGCTTTGTCTCATTGAGTATAGCCATTAACTCTCCAAGAGTTTACTATTGCAATTTAGTACTTCTAAGATCTAAGAATAGATCTATGAAGATCCTTCAATTTCATTATCATACTATAAGGATCTAATCCTTAGTTCTGATTAAGAAATTAAGGAGTCTATTTGGCAAGCATTAGGATTAAGCACTAAAGTTATCATCACATGATTATTCCAAATATCATGTTCTACTTATTTGCTCAACTCCGGGCTTAGGCTAAGATATTATTTTATCAAATAAAGTAACTTCTTAGTTTCAGGACTATCCTGAAGTTTTATTCCCAATTTGAAAATTAAAGTGTTTAAATACATTTTCACCCAGGATTATGTTTTAAACACTAATCTTTCAATTATCTTGATTCTAATAGTCCAACTATTTAATCAACGATTTTAGGTACTATTATTATAATGATTACTATAGTCCAACTATATAATCAACTATAATTTAATTGGTTAAATTCAATTATATTGATTACTATAATCCAATAATAAAATCAACTATTAATTGAAATGGTTAATTCAAATATATTGATTACTTTAATCCAATTATATAATCAACTATAATGAAATAGTTTGAATACAGTCCAACTGTTAATTAAAACAACATTAAATATTAGTCCAACTAATATATAATTTATTTGACGAATAATTTGAAATGAGCGCGTATGGCAAGTAACTAAACGAATATTGCAAATTTAATACTTGCCTCCCACTATTTTTCGGCGAGCCTCTAACCCTCTGTGGAGTACTTGCGAAACCTTGTTTCCTAGTGGGCTAGGATCCCGTTAAATAAACACAATCTTGACTTTGGCCAACAAATTGTATGATAATTAACTAGGTAGATCTCTAAGATCAATTGGATCTCATCCAATTCCTAGATCCAGTAGGTGGACATCCAAGTCCGAAATATATATCTTATATATGCCAATATATCCAATATATTGCCTAACCTTTTTCCTCTGAATCAACTAAGCCTTGGTTTGGCACAACAAACTTAGTGATCCCAGTTAAGCGGAACCCATTGACCTTGGAAAGCTTCGTAATCAATGTCGATGGAGAAGAAGTGATCTTGACTTTGGCCAACAAATCACAACTTGGACAAGACACCAATATGGAACAAAGCTTCATAATTCAAACACATCCTCGACGGACAAAGGTCTTGACTTTGGCCAACAAACCAATGCCAGTCTTGGATCTTGAGTAAGAATCACTCAATGGAAGGGAAAACACTTAATATGATGTTGAGGGTTTTTCGCGTGCAATTGGCAACCAATTAATTATCTTTGTTAAAGTCTCATCATCATACACCCTTAAACATGTATTCTAAACACATAATAAGGCACATATAAATAAATATAATAATGATATGCGGATGGATACTTAACACATTGTTCCTAGAATAAATCACTCTATTTCCTCTCTCCCACTAGCACAAGTATTACTTCTACCCGATTACATAACACTTCTAAAGAAACCTCATTTACATTGAGAGGAATATGTGAGAAGAGAAATACACATAGTAAGGAGGTAATAGGCTGGACACGCAGGTCCAATTAATAAATTCTAAATTCATTATAATAATTCCAAAATTGCCCTCACCCATCTAATATACATCCGATATACATTATTCATACATCGTAACCATGTATTCACACAAGCATGTTATCAATCAATCTAATCCAATTAATTAATCTGAATATTAATGACCATCCAATGTTCAAACAACGATTTGATTTTGCGCGAGTCCGACTCGTTTTGCGAATAAGTACTCAAAGTACGAATTCTTGAATTAAATAAACTACAACATTAAATCCAATTTAATTTGTATTTAATACTAATTCTATATTTCATTCCAAATTAAATATTACACTTTATCAACGAACCTTTACGACTTAGATTCTAAATCTAATCGTTACGGGTCTCAAAACCCGATTAACATCCAATGTCAATTTAATTTAAAGTCCAATGGGCTTTTAATTAATTTTAAGGCATGGTATTTTGGTCAATATGGGTCAAACCCAAATA
>SKCR01004758.1:0-17500 GCA_019454045.1 Zanthoxylum bungeanum | reverse complement strand
GCATTACGATAGGAACTCCCAACTCTCTGGCAAAGACAACCTTTTTTATCATTTCTTCGCATGTCCCTCCAGTAGCATTCAAGTAATGACCTTTGATTTCACCTGTTTCAGCTTGCGCTTTATAAATTGCTTCCGTACAAAATAAAAAACGGTCCCTCCAACGGATAAATGGTTGGGAGTTCACGTTCTCATCATCTTTGGTAAAGTCAAGTCCACCGCGTAGACATTCATAAACTGTCCTACCGTAATTCTTAGCGGATAACCCCAATTTAGGTTTAATAGTACATCCCAACAGGGGACGTCCATACTTGTTCAATTTATCTCTCTCAACTTGGATGCCGTGAGGCGGGCCTTGGAAAGTTTAGAATAAGCGGGAGGGATTCGTAGATCCTCTAGACGTAGAGCGCGCAGGGCTTTGAAACCAAATACATTACCCACAATGGAAGTAAACATGTTAGTAACAGAACCTTCTTCAAAAAGGTCTAACGGGTAAGCTACATAACATATATATTGATTTTCTTCTCCAGCAACGGGCTCAATGTTGTAGCATCGCCCTTTGTAATGATCAAGGCTGGTAAGCCCATCGGTCCACACAGTTATCCATGTACCAGTAGAAGATTCCGCAGCTATCGCAGCCCCCGCTTCCTCGGGTGGAACTCAGGGTTGAGGAGTTACTCGGAATGCTGCCAAGATATCAGTATCTTTGGTTGCATAGTCAGGAGTATAATAAGTCAATTTGTAATCTTTAACACCGGCTTTGAATCCAACACTCGCTTTAGTCTCTGTTTGTGGTGACATAAGTCCCTCCCTATAACTCATGAATTAAAAATTCTCGTAAGAGCAAGGTCTACTCGACATAAATTAGGAGTTAATGAAACCCCTTCACAGGAATCTTTCACAAGATTTTCAATTAATATTATCAACTACTCAGAACGGTCCCTTGTTTTTTAGACCACAGTATTTGATTCACCAAATACATTATTATTGTATACTCTTTCATATGTATGATGCAACCCAATCAGTGCCTTTCAAGTTTCTAATCCCTTACTTTTTTTTTCAATCAAAATATCTGAATAATAAGAAATTCACTCTTGACACTAATATATGTTGTATACGTAAATCCTAGATGTGCAAAGAAAATATGTGGAATTCATCCAGGAAAGAAATGGGGTATATATATAAAAGAATAGACTAGGCCTAAATCGATATGCTAAAATAAGAAATAAGGGCCAATGAGATAGAAATAATGAATCGAAAAATAGAGTTCCGGTTCGAACTCCATAGATAATATGGCGGGTATTGTCTATAATGATAGATAAATGAAAGACTTTCTCAAGATTTTTATTCATCCACTTGATATTTTGAAAGTCGGTTGGTTGAACTTGAAAATTCCCTCATTGAAATTGCATAAGGAAACAATTGAATTGCATTCGATTGGACGGTACCAACGAAATCGAGCGCGAACTCCCCTTTCTTATTGAATTAACCGACCCAATTGCTATCGAAGATTTTCTTTTGGATGCGATCAAGTTCGAAAAAAAAATTGACATATTTCACTTTATTATTATGAGAATAAATTCTACTACTTCCGGCCCTGGGGTTTCCGCGCTTGCAAAAAAAAACCTGGGACATATCGCTCAAATCATTGGTCCGATACTGGATGTAGCCTTTCCCCCGACAAGATGCCTAATATTTACAATGCTCTGGTAGTTAAGGGTCGAGATACTGTTGGTCAACCAATTAATGTGACTTGCGAGGTACAACAATTATTAGGGAATAATCGGGTTAGAGCTGTAGCCATGAGTGCTACAGATGGTCTAACGAGAGGGATGAAAGTGATTGACACGGGAGCTCCTCTAAGTGTTCCAGTCGGCGGAGCGACTCTAGGATGATTCTTCAACGTGCTTGGAGAGCCTGTTGATCATTTAGGTCCTGTAGATACTCGCACAACATCCCATATTCATAAATCTGCGCCTGGCTTTATACAGTTAGTTACAAGATTATCTATTTTTGAAACAGGAATTAAAGTAGTAGATCTTTTAGCTCCTTATCGTCGGGGAGGAAAAATTGGACTATTCGGGGGAGCTGGAGTGGGTAAAACAGTACTCATTATGGAATTGATCAACAACATTGCCAAAGCTCATGGGGGTGTATCCGTATTTGGCGGAGTCGGTGAACGTACTCGTGAAGGAAATGATCTTTATATGGAAATGAAAGAGTCTGGAGTTGACATGATCCAGGCCGACAACAAAGCAAAAGACCCATTACAAGTACCAGAAGGGCCAATTACGAGGCAGATGACCAAAAGACTCAGAGAAGCAATGGCGGGATTAGTTCAGAGTTTTATGGCCAACTGCAACAAACAAATAGAGACGCATGTGGGCTTCGATGGAAAGGGCCCAAAGCCATTTCACTTGGCCCAAATCAGTTTAGAATAAAGCTTGCTAGGCATTTGAAGACTTAAAGACTTTGTATTTTTGTAATTTCATATTTAGGGGCATTGTTGTCTTTATGCCTTTAGGGTTTCTCTTTGTAACACTATTTAAGCTTTCTTTCTTTTTCATTTGGAAAAAACAATCAACGAAATTTATAAAAAAAACTCAAAAGCTTAAAGCTTTGGCTATGACCGAATTTTTGTAAGGGAGGGATTCCCCTTTTTAAGTTTGAATCGACTTATCTAAGTTTTGGAAAACTTAGTGGCGTCTCCATTGCTAGCAAAACACTACAAGGATTCATCTTAAAGGTTCTCAAGGGCAAGTTCTTTGTGGGTCTTCTTTGTGGCCTTGGAAGGGTTTTGTTTCTACAAAATCAAATTCTCGGTTCTTGGGGTTCTGTCCGTTGCTTGGGGTTTGCTTGGATTTCGAATCCAAGTGGGTTTCTTGTCATTTGGTATCTAGAGCTCAGGGTTCCAAGGTCTGATTTTTCCTATCTTTTCTTTTGTTTGATTCTGTTTTTATTTTCGTTCTTGTTATTTTCGTTTCAGTTCTTGTTGGATCTTGTTTATGTTTTCGTTTTGTTTATTTATGGATATGATTTTGTTGTGTTTTACATATCAGTTCAGCTTTTATCATTTTCCAGTTCTGGGTTTTTGTTATGTTCTTCATATCAGTTCGTCATATACTTTATGTTCTTTAGCATATGTTGAAGAAATAAGCATGTTCTTTGGCGGCTGTGTGATTTGTTTCTAAAACCCTAGTGAAGTCTGAAATCAGACCCTGAAACTTACCTTTGAATTTAGACCCTGAAACTCAACCTCTGAAATCAGACTCTAAAAACTTAGCCTTTGAAATCTGACTCTGAAATCAGACCCTGAAACTTAGTCTTTGAAATCAGACCCTGAAAAATAACCTCTGAAATCAGACCCTGACCAGTAGCCTTTGAAATAAGACCCTGACCAAAAGCCTCTGAATTCAGACCCTGAAAATTAGCCTCTGAAATCAAAACCTTAAACAGCTTCTAAAGTTATCAAAAAAAAAAGGGACTTGAGTGATAATGATCACTTGAGCAAAAAAAAAAAAAGTAAAAAAGTGAATTTTTTTTAGTTGAATTTAGTTTGTTCCATATTATCATTTAGGTGCCCGTGGAGGGTATCCCATCAAAATTTCTATAGCGGTGCCAAATGTTCTCCCGAAATTGCATACGACCGTGAATTTGCATGCTTATTTTTTTCCATTGTGCTAATTGTTCACTTCTTTATTCCAAATACTCTAGTTTAAGTATTATTGATTGAGTCTTCGTCGTTGCTATTCATGTTCGCATTTTGTTTCCACATGTCCCATATATATTATTAGACCTTTGTGTTTCATACTGGCTTGAGGACTACATTTGGTTTGTATTCTTGGATTGAGTGTGATTCACATTTGAATTGAGGACGAACTCAAGAGTGGTAAAAGGCAGTGATTGTGAGCACAGTATCGGGTAAAAGCCAATAAAGTGCAAACACGAGTGAAGCGATATCATTCGAGTGTAAACACGTGAGATTGTGAGGATTTACATATTTGCTTTACTTTCTTGTTATTTCTAATCTGTTTGTTTAGTGTTGAGATGGCAGGTCTAACTACTGATGAAAAGCTTGAGGCTTTGGATAGGAAATTTACATATATGATAGAGAACATGAATACTACTTTGGAGAGATTGACCAAGAGTGTAGAGAGTATTCAAACGGGTAGCGGTCCCAGAGCACCACCACCTTAGAATGTACCACCACCTCATAATGTTCCACCTCGACTAGTACCACCACAGTATGTACCACGAGGTGAAGAGGAAGCTGAAAATGAGTTTGATGATTCTGATGGTCTTGATGATGTGGAAGAGAGATTTCAGCCTGGGCATGATAGGAGGCCTAATAGGAGGTTTGATAGGAGGAATGAAAGGAGGGATATACAATTTGATTATAGAGGTGCATTTGATGCCAGGAGAGGGGATTATGATAGGAGGGAATATGGTAGACGAGGAGATGTAGATGGTGATCTAGGTAGCATCAAGATCAAGATACCAACATTCTACGACAAGAATGATCCTGAAGCTTATTTAGAATGGGAAAAGAAAATAGAATTGATTTTCAGCTGTCATCACTACTCAGACGAGAAGAAGATCAATCTGGCAGCAATTGAGTTTACCGATTATGCTATGATTTGGTGGGATCAGCTTGTCTCTACTCGGAGGAGAAATTATGAGAGACCGGTTCAGACATGGGCAGAACTTGGAGGTCTCATGAGAAATAGATTTATACCCAGCCATTACTATAGGGAATTGTATCAGAAACTACAACATCTGTATCAGGGGACCAAAAGTGTTGAAGACTATTACACAGAGATGGAAGTTGCCATGACCAGGGAAAATGTAGTTGAGGATGCAGAGAAGCTACTATGGCACGATTTCTAGGGGGATTGAATAGAGAGATTGCAAACATGGTGGAGTTGCATCACTATGTTGATTTGGAGGATATACTTCATATGGCTATCAAGGTAGAAAGGCAACTCAAGAAAAGGTCAACATCCAGATTTGGTACTCAGGCTACTTCTGCATGGAAGGGAAAATGGGTACCGAATAAGAAGCGAGATGGAGGCTTTGACAAGCCTAGAGGCGAGTTCAGTGGAGGCTTTAATAAGCATAGGGCCGAACCTAGTGCCAAGGGTAAAGAGGCTGCAGAACCGAGCAAAACTAGACCAAAACCTGAGGGTGCAGCTGCTAGAACTAAAGATGTCAAGTGTTTCAAGTGTTTGGGCATGGGACACTATGCTTCACAATGTCCCAATAGGCGTACCTTAGTGATTGATAAAAAGAGTGGAGAGGTGTACTCTACTGATAGTGAGGTCGAGGAGGAGATGCAAGAGTTGGAGGATGCTAGTGACCATGAGTGAGCTGCATACCCGCTGAATAACTTATCCTTAGTTGTCAAGCGTGCTTTGAGTGCTCATGTTGTAGAGGATGAGAGTGTGCAGCAGAGGGAGAACATATTCCATACTAGGTGCCGTGTGAATGGCAAGGGATGTAGTATGATCATAGATGGGGGCAGTTGTACTAATGTTGCTAGCACAACTTTGATTGAGCGATTGGGGTTGAGTTGCTTGAGACACCCGAAGCCTTACAAGTTGCAGTGGTTAAATGATTGTGGGGAAATAAGTGTGACAAAGCAGGTATTGTTGAGATTTTCCATTGGGCCATACACAGATGATGTCCTATGTGATGTGATACCGATGCATGTAGGACATATTCTTTTGGGCAGACCATGGCCGTTTGTTAAGAAGGTTATTCATGATGGATTCAAGAACAAGTACTCTTTTCAGCATAAGGGAAAACCCATTACATTATACCCACTTACACCTGCACAAGTCCATGAAGATCAGGTTAAGTTGCAACTTGAACGTGACAAAGAGAGAGCGAAGGGAAACAACACCTTGGGTGAGACTAGTGAGAGTGGTGTATCTGGTGAGAAAAATAAGGCCAAGGCCGTGGGAGTTCCCAAGGGGAGTGTGAGTGAATGTGAGGGGGAAACAAAAAGGAGAGTTAAAAAGAGTTTCTACATGGGTGAAGGTGAAGCGAGGAAAGCATTCAAGGCTAGCAAGCTCATGCTATTATTAGTCTATAAGGAGCCTCATATTTATTTTACTAACTCTGACCATTTGCTTCCTGTGTCTATTTCATCTCTTTTGCAGGATTACACTGACGTACTGACAGATGACATACCTAGTGGGCTTCCACCCATTAGAGGTATTGAGCACCAGATAGACTTCATACCTGGAGTAGTCATTCCTAACAGACCGGCTTATTGAAGCAATCCCAATGAGACGAAGGAGCTATAAAGGCAAGTACGGGAGTTGATGGACAAGGGGTATGTAAGGGAAAGCATGAGTCCTTGTGCAGTACCAGTACTTCTAGTTCCTAAGAAAGATGGGATGTGGCGTATGTGCGTTGATTGCCGAGCTATCAACAATATTACGGTAAAGTATCGTCACCCCATTCCTAGACTAGATGACATGTTGGATGAATTGCATGGTTCCAAAATTTTTAGTAAGATTGATTTAAAGAATGGATACCATCAAATTCGCATGAGAGAGGGAGATGAGTGGAAAACTGCATTTAAGACTAAGTATGGCTTGTATGCATCTAAAACAGTAGATGAGCATGTTATGCATTTGAAGCATGTTCTTGATGTGTTAAGGCAAGAAAAACTGTATGCTAACTTTGATAAGTGCACTTTTTGTATGGATGGAATTGTTTTCCTTGGATTTGTTGTGAGTGCAGATGGCATCGAGGTAGATTTAGAAAAGGTGAAGGCAATTCAGGATTGGCCAACACCAACAACAGTGACATAAGTCAGAAGCTTCCATGGATTAGCAAGCTTCTACTGTAGATTTGTTAAAGACTTCAGCAGCACCATTGACTGAAGTAGTGAAGAAGACTGTTGGCTTCAAATGGGGTGAAGAGCATGAGCGTGCATTCCAGGATCTGAAAATGAAGTTGTGCAATGCACCAGTCTTGACACTACCCAACTTTGAGAAGACATTTGAGATTAAGTGTGATGCATCCGGGATAGGCATTGAAGCGGTTCTTATGCAAGAAAAGTGACCAATAACTTACTTTAGTGAGAAGCTAAATGGAGCAGTTTTGAGGTACCTGTAGGCACTACATTTTTGCATATAAGTCCCGATGATGAGTCTCGTATGGAGACACTACCTCTTTGATTGTGAAAGCCGCGGGAAACGGACGTCAGAAGGGCAAAGTTGGAAATTAACATTTGGTCGGAGAAAGGCAAAGTTAGAAATTAACATTTGGTCGGATTTAACTCGCTTGTTTCGCTCCGGGTTCGCTTGTTGGACCTCTGTTTTAAAACACACCAAACTCAATCCAAAAATAATTAAAACATTTAAAACACATCTCACAAATTAAATAATTAAAACATTTAAAATACATGTCACAAATTAAAATAAATTAAATTAAATTAAATTAAATCAAATCAAATCAAAATAAATTCATTCCTAATTTAATAATTCACTCACCAATTTAAAAATGATTCATTCACCAAACTTAAATAATTTCTTGCCTTAAATAATTAAAATTAAACACAAATTAAATTACATGATTTCTTTCTTTTTCCAAAAGCCATGCAAACCCTAACCCTACCCTCTCTCTATAAAAGAATAACATAACCAACCCTAAGGACCTTCCTCTCATCCCTCACCACTCACGGCACAATAAAAAAATAAACCCTAAGGACCTTCCGCTCATTCACTCTCTCTCTCGGCACTTCAACCAAAAAATACAAAACCTAAACACCTTGACCTCTCTCTCTTCTCTCTCTCACGAAATCAACTCACAAAATCAACCCTAATACCCATACGCCTAGCCTCTCTCCATTCACACCATTAAAAACCCATTCAAAAAGCCACGCACGAACCGGCCACCATCACCACTTCACCTCTCTTTGATAAACAGCTCATCAACCACACATAGAAGCCTTGACGCCTGGCCATACTCCATTCAAGAACCTCGCGCACGTAGGAGCAACCTCACGACAGCCCAGTTTAGCCACATACTAAAACAACCCCTCCACTCGTCACTAGCCTTCACTCCCATCTCACGACGCTATACCCACAAGCCTTCGACTCAACAGACCAAGACCCCTCACGCCCCTAACTTCATCAACCCCTCACGCCTAGCGCAGCCACCACGCCCCTAGGCTCATCACACCCTCAACTAAGCCAATAAACTCACACACACAGTCCCACATCGGCCAAAAACTTAAACCCAAAGCCTCTTCAACGTAACAACCATCAAGAGCAACCTGCACCTTCCGCACGAACACGTTAACACCTAGAAGCCTCTCACGTCAGCCCACACTGCTCAAGCCTCTCACGTCAACCCACACTGCCCTTACAAGCCACGACATTAACAAATCCACTAAACCAAATCAGCCAAACCGAACAAAGTAACACTGACTAAGCCACCTCCAAAGCAACCCCCTACACTGCCCAGAAAACCGAACACACACCCTTTTATTACCCAGTCCAACCGAACCTAAAAAACACCCTGAACTGTAGTATATTAGACACACAAAACTGCCCAGTTGTAGCCTTAAAACAGTCCAGAACAACCCCTGAAAACTGCCGCAAAATACCACCCAAAATCGCACCTAAAAGACCAAAAACAGTGGCCTAATAGACCTGAAACAGTGACCAGAAAATACACCCGAAACAGTAGCAAAACGGAACACAAAACAGTATTCCGAACAGCGAAACAGTGAGGAAAAACGTTGGATTAGTGAACCAGAAAAGTTGCGGAGCAACAACCCTTCCGACGGCCGTGTAACGTGCTTTCGAGAGAAGACAAAAGAGGTTAGACCTGAGGGCACCCTTTTATTTATCATCTTTCGTTTATTTTATTTATTTTTAAAAGATTATTGCATGAGAGTCGTTTGAGGCATGATGTGATTGTTGGATGGGCGGAACGTGTGTTCCCTTTTGTGGTATATAGGATGGAAACCCGGACGTAAATTCTGTAGCCGAATCCGAATGGACGGTAGTGCGGTTTGTACTCGGGATACAACGCCACGTACCACTTAAGAGACATATTTTTCGTCTCATCCGAACTTGTGTTTGAGCATGTTATAGTTCGTAGGTTGTTTATTTATTGTTTAAAGCATGATTAAATTTAGTTTGTTATTTAATTTATAAACATGATTATGTTATTTAGGCATGTTGTTTCTTTATTCTTTATGCATGATGTTTTGTTTAGTTTATGATTATGTTTAAATAGTTATTTGTTTATTTCGGTTTAATGGTTCAATGTGCTCATCGTGTGATATCTTGTTTGCCGTTCAAATACTTGTTTTCAAGCATGTAAACTTAGATTATGAGTTATTTTGATGAATGCGTATTAGATCTAGGATATCTTTGAGCATATATATTGCATAGACTCAGTTAATTAATTGCACAAATCATATCATCACAAGTGACAGAAGTAATGGACCATTTCGAACCCAACGGTTTGAGGTCTTCCCTTGCGAGGGGTGAGTACGGCCTTAAATCTTTGTCCCGGTTCACACCAGGTGGCGACTCCATGTTATTTCATACTCCCAACTAGGTCGCGAGCCTAGAACAGCGTCGTCAAGTTCTGTGTCCTACAGTCTGGCGACTCCACTGGGGATAGAGAATCGGCCCCGAAATAATGTCTTGTAATGTTTGGATTTGTGCTTTAATTAACCGTGTCTACAATGGGTTGAAGGGGTTTAGTTAAAGGCATTTTCAGCGAGAGCCTTTGTCCACACTCCCGTAAACCCACATGTGAACCTTAGTCGTAGAACTAGTAGAAATTTTTTTTTTTTATGTTGATGTTTTGGACCGTCGTCATTTGGATCCAGTTGGATCTTTTGTCAAAAAGATGTGAACTTGTTGGGCCATTTAAACTGGGACGAGTTCGTGTCCTTTGACAGTTGGGCCAAAAGCTTCTAAAATGTCAATGGGCCATTTTATGTTTGGGTCTCTTATCATTTGAAGGTTTTTAGCCATGTTATCGCAAAGTGTAAACCTGTTGGGCCTTTTCAACTGGGACAAGTTTGCACCGCGCAATAGTATGATTGAATACTTTAAAATTATAATGGGCCAACTAGTGTAAAATTTTTAAATGGGCTTATATATTACATACATTGCACGTATCTCATGCATCTCATGCATACACGCATCATGTTAACCCCGTGTCTTAAAAGCCATCATATATATTCATTGGGTTAGAAAAAAAAGGTTTGTCAAAGAAGAGTTTAGCAAACATGGATATCGTGGAAAAGGAAACCGAGGAACATAGAACTTTACTACAATGATAGAAAGACCATTGGGGGGGCTTCAAAAAAAAAACAAAAAAAAAAAAAGAAAAGAAAAAAAAGAAAAGAAAAAAATTTGTTTGTTTTTAGTCTTTGATAGTTAGACATAAGTCCGATGATGAAATTGATTGCTTTAAGGTGAAACCTTAGAAACGATAAACTCTTGATGTGCTTTTATCTGATACTTTAAGTGATTGATCTATGTTAGACTCGTAAGCACTTGATTATGGTTCTTAGTAGTGAAAACCTGAGTAGTTAGCAAAGTGACTAGTTGAAGAAATTGTAGGTCGGTGAATGACCGTTTTCTTAGATGTCTATCTTGATTTGCTTATGTTATGATGTGTGGTATGGTTGAAAATGAAAGAAAAGTCTCTAAAGAAAAGAATTGAACCACCTATAATCGATAAGCGTGAAGCTACCCATGGGCGAGTATTAGGACCACCATGAGGAGAAATGCTACCTTAAAGGGTAGGTGTGTTGAAAAAAAAAGAGATAGAAAGAAAAAGAAAAAAAAAAAAGAAAAAAAAAAAAGAAGTTCAAAATGAAAAGAGACAAAAAAGAGAGACAAAAGAGAAAGAAAACCATACCACATTGAGCACTGAAAAGCAACTGCAGGTATAATTGAGATATCTAGGTTGGTTTGACCCATCGATCCCGATTTTTGAAACGAAATCATTGAGTTGGCTTACTTAAGGATCAAGCTGTGAAAGAACCTTTGCACACACACACTGTGAGTCTAGCTTAGATCATTTATTCAAAGACTTGGATTCGAGTTGCATCGAATGTTTTGAAGGTTCTCTGGTTTCATTACTGGGCATTCCTTGAGGACGATAATATGTATAACTATGGGGACTATTTCATAGCATGTGATATAGTATGATATGGAAGGCCCCACCATGTGGTTCATCTTGACCAAGTGCAAACATCGGAGAACATAAAGATAAATCAAGACTGGGGACGACCAGTCTACCACCCCGCGAATAAGGGAAACAACAAGATATTGAGTCATGAGACCAGAGAGAAGACTGAGCAATCACTTGGAGAACTGGTGGAAGACCTAACCCAACGGAATAGGAAATTCATTCATGCATGCATGCATACACGTAACATATTTTACATTCCCTTTTTGTGTTTGTTTTGTTTTGTATTCACAGGTCTCAAAAGAAGAAAAAGAGAAAGCGGCAAAGACAAGCCCACCAGAAACAACAACATAGCATCATCAGTTTCGGGAATGAATCCCAGGGTCGAGGCCCACATCGTCAGAGTTTTGGAGTGAATCCATGAAGGAATCCCAGGGTTGAGGCCCATATCAATTTCAGTTTTGGGGATGAGTCACAGGGTCGAAGCCCACATCAGCAGAGGTTTGGAATGAATCCGGGAATGAATCCCAGGGCCGAGGCCCACATCAGCAGAGTTTTAGAATGAATCTGGGAATGAATCACAGGGTTGAAGCCCACATCGTCAACAGTTCCCGAGAATGAATCCTAGGGCTGAGGCCCACGCTGTCAAAGTTTTAGAATGAATCCAGGAATGAATCATAGGGCAAAGCCCACATTATTATCAGCATCAGTTTTGCCGGGTATGGCACTCTGGGGGCGAGGCCCACATTATCATCAGCATCAATAGCAGGCTTGCCGGGTATGGCATTCTAGAGGTGAGGCCCACATTGGTTCAGTATTAGTTCTGCCGGGTATGGCATTCTGGGTTCAGTATTAGTTCTGCCGAGTATGGCATTCTGGGGGCGAGGCCTACATTGGTTCAGTATTAGTTATGCCGGGTATGGCATTCTGGGGGCGAGGCCCACATTGGTTCAGTATCAGTTCTGCCAAGTACGGCACTCTGGATATAGAGATATCAGATCAGTTCTACCAGGTACGGCACTCTGGATATAGAGATATCAGATCAGTTCTGCCAGGTACGGCACTCTGGATATAGAGATATCAGATCAGTTTTGCCAGGTACGGCACTCTGGGTATGGAGATATCAGATCAGTTTTTCCAGGTACGGCACTCCGGGGATGGAGATATTACAGTAGCACTCCGGGTATGGAGACACAGCATCGGTTTTGTCGGGTATGGCACTCTGGAAATAAAGCCCACATTCAGTATAGTTCGAGAATGAACAAACCGAGAATGGCACTCCGAGAATGGAGCACAGTTCGAGAATGAACAAGCCGAGAATGGCAATCCGAGAAATGGAGCAGAGTTCGAGAATGAACAAGTCGAGAATGGCACTCCAAGAATGGAGCAAGGTTCGGGAATAAACAAGCTGAGAATGGAAATCCGAGAATGAAGTACAGTTCGGGAATGAACAAAGCCGGGAATGGCACTCCGAGAATGGATCACCTCACAGCACGGTTCGGGAATGGACCATCTCATACAGTACAGTTCGGGAATGAACCATTACATCAGCATCAGCATCAGTTTTGGGGATGAGTCCAGGGCCGAGGCCCATATCAGTATCAGTCTGGGGGCGAGGCCCATATCAGTATCAGTTTGGGGCGAGGCCCATATCAGTATCAGTTTGGGGCGAGGCCCATATCAGTTTGGGGGCGAGGCCCACATCAGTTTGAGGTGAGGCCCACATTAGTATCAGTTTGGGGCGAGGCCCATATCAGTTTGAGGCGAGGCCCATATCAGTTTAAGTCTGGGGGCGAGGCCCACATCAGCATCAATCTGGGGGCGAGGCCCACATTAGTATCAGTTTGGGGCAAGGCCCATTTGGAGCGAGGCCCACATCAGTTTCGGTCTGGGGGCGAGGCCCACATCAGTGTCAGTCTGGGGGCGAGGCCTACATCAGTATCAACTTGGGGATGAGTCCCAGGGCGAGGCCCACACTAGTATCAGTTTGGGACGAGGCCCACATTAGTGTCAGTCTGGGGGCGAGGCCCACATCAGTACCAGTTCAGGGTCGAGGACCCACTACATCATCAGTTCGAGGGCGAGGTCCCTATTGTCAGCGGTGTTGGGTCGAGGTGCCCCCGTTGTCGGTTGTAGTTCCGGGTCGAGGTGCCCAGGGTGCCCACTACATCATCAGTTGGAGGGCGAGGTCCCTATTATCAGCGGTGTTGGGTCGAGGCGCCCAGGGTCGAGGTGCCCCCGTTGTCGGTTGTAGTTCTGGGTCGAGGTGCCCATTACAACATCAGTTCGAAGGCGAGGTCCCTATTGTCAGCGGTGTCGGGTCGAGGTGCCCCCGTTGTCGGTTGTAGTTCTGGGTCGAGGTGCCCAGGGTCGAGGTGCCCACTACATCATCAGTTCGAGGGCGAGGCCCACTTTGTCAGCTGTATTGGGTCGAGGTGCCCCTGTTGTCAGTTGCAGGGCCCACTGCATCATCAGTTGTAGTTCCGGGATGCGTCCCAGGGTCGAGGACCCACTCCATCATCAGCTTATGGGCGAGGCCCACTTTTGTCAGTGGTATTGGGTCGAGGTGCCCATGGTCGAAGTGCCCCCGTTGTCGGTTGTAGTTCCGAGATGCGTCCCAAGGTCGAGGGCCTACTGCATCATCAATACGGTTCACATTCGGTGGTTCGGGAACAAAGCCCAGAGGTCGAGGCGCCTCGCCACCATATCTACTACATCATCAAATCAGTTCGAAGTAGCAGGCAAGTCAGGTGGCAGCTGGCGAGTCAGGTAAGTAAAAATGCATTGCACGTACTTTGATAGGATTGTCATTGTCACACACTGCACAAGTCCCATCAAAGTGGGGGCGACTGTAGGCACTGCATTTTTGCATATAAGTCCCGATGATGAGTCTCGTATGGAGACACTACCTCTTTGATTGTGAAAGCCGCGGGAAACGGACGTCGGAAGGGCAAAGTTGGAAATTAGCATTTGGTCGGATTTAATTCGTTTGTTTCGCTCCGGGTTCGCTTGTTGGACCTCTGTTTTAAAACACACCAAACTCAATCCAAAAATAATTAAAACATTTAAAACACATCTCACAAATTAAATAATTAAAACATTTAAAATACATGTCACAAATTAAAATAAAATAAATTAAATTAAATTAAATTAAATCAAATCAAAATAAATTCATTCCTAATTTAATAATTCACTCACCAACTTAAAAATGATTCATTCACCAAACTTAAATAATTTCTTGTCTTAAATAATTAAAATTAAACACAAATTAAATTACATGATTTCTTTCCTTTTCCAAAAGCCATGCAAACCCTAACCCTACCCTCTATATATAAAAGAATAACATAACCAACCCTAAAGACCTTCCTCTCATACCTCACCACTCACGGCACAATAAAAAAATAAACCATAAGGACCTTCCTCTCATCCCTCACCACTCACGGCACAATAAAAGAATAAACCCTAAGGACCTTCCGCTCATTCACTCTCTCTCTCGGTACTTCAACCAAAAAATACAAAACCTAAACACCTTGACCTCTCTCTCTTCTCTCTCTCACGAAATCAACTCATAAAATCAACCCTAATACCCATACGCCTAGCCTCTCTCCATTCACACCATTAAAAACCCATTCACAAAGCCACGCACGAACCGGCCACCATCACCACTTCACCTCTCTTTGATAACCAGCTCATCAACCACACATAGAAGCCTTGACGCCTGGCCATACTCCATTCAAGAACCTCGCGCACGTAGGAGCAACCTCACGACAGCCCAGTTTAGCCACACACTAAAACAACCCATCCACTCGTCACTAGCCTTCACTCCCCTCTCACGACGCTATACCCACAAGCCTTCGACTCAACAGACCAAGACCCCTCACGCCCCTAACTTCATCAACCCCTCACGCCCAGCGCAGCCACCACGCCCCTAGCCTCATCACACCCTCAGCTAAGCCAATAAACTCACACACACAGTCCCACATCGGCCAAAAACTTAAACCAAAGCCTCTTCAACGTAACAACCATCAAGAGCAACCTGCACCTTCCGCACGAACACATTAACACCTAGAAGCCTCTCACGTCAGCCCACACTGCTCAAGCCTCTCACGTCAACCCACACTGCCCTTACAAGCCACGGCATTAACAAATCCACTAAACCAAATCAGCCAAACCGAACAAAGTAACACTGACTAAGCCACCTCCAAAGCAACCCCATACACTGCCCAGAAAACCGAACACACACACCCTTTTATTACCCAGTCCAACCGAACCTAAAAAACACCCTAAACTGTAGTATATTAGACACACAAAACTGCCCAGTTGTAGCCTTAAAACAGTCCAGAACAACCCCTGAAAACTGCCGTAAAATACCACCAAAAACCGCACCTAAAACACCCAAAATAGTGGCCTAATAGACCTGAAACAGTGACCAGAAAATACACCCGAAACAGTAGCAAAACGGAACGTAAAAAAGTAGTCCGAACAGCGAAACAGCGAGGAAAAACGTTGGATTAGTGAACCAGAAAAGTTGCGGAGCAACAACCCTTCCGACGACCGTGTAACGTGCTTTCGAGAGAAGACAAAAGAGGTTAGACTTGAGGGCACCCTTTTATTTATCATCTTTCGTTTATTTTATTTATTTTTAAAAGATTATTGCATGAGAGTCGTTTGAGGCATGATGTGATTGTTGGATGGGCGGAACGTGTGTTCCCTTTTGTGGTATATAGGATGGAAACCCAGACGTAAATTCCGTAGCCGAATCCGAATGGACGGTAGTGCGGTTTGTACTCGGGATACAACGCCACGTATCACTTAAGAGACATATTTTTCGTCTCATCCGAACTTGTGTTTGAGCATGTTATAGTTCGTATGTTGTTTATTTATTGTTTAAAGCATGATTAAATTTAGTTTGTTATTTAATTTATAAACATGATTATGTTATTTAGGCATGTTGTTTCTTTATTCTTTATGCATGATGTTTTGTTTAGTTTATGATTATGTTTAAATAGTTATTTATTTATTTCGGTTTATGGTTCAATGTGCTCATCGTGTGATATCTTGTTTGCCGTTCAAATACTTGTTTTCAAGCATGTAAACTTAGATTATGAGTTATTTTGATGAATGCGTATTAGATCTAGGATATCTTTGAGCATATATATTGCATAGACTCGGTTAATTAATTGCACAAATCATATCATCACAAGTGACATAAGTAAGGGACCATTCTGAACCCAACGGTTTGAGGTCTTCCCCTGCGAGGGGTGAGTGCGACCTTAAATCTTTATCCCGGTTCACACCGGGTGGCGACTCCATGTTATTTCATACTCCCAACTAGGCCGCGAGCCTAGAACAGCGTCGTCAAGTTCTGTGTCCTACAGTACCCCACATATGACAAGGAGTTGTATGCGCTAGTGCGAGCCCTTGAGACTTGGCAGCATTATTTGTGGCCTCGAGAGTTTGTGTTCCATACAGATCATGAATCATTGAAGCATCTGAAGGGCCAAGGTAAGCTTAACAAACGACATGCAAAATGGTTAGAGTTTGTTGAGACATTTCCATATGTAATCCGCTACAAACAAGGTAAGGAAAACATTATCACCGATGCACTATCGCGAAGGTATGCTTTATTTACTTCATTAAGTGCAAGAATGCTTGGGTTTGAATTTATTAAAGAACTTTATGCTAGTGATATTGACTTTAGTACTATCTATTCTGCATGTGAAAAGTCTGCTTTTATTAAATTCTACCAACATGATGGGTTTCTGTTTCGGGAGAATAGATTATGCATTCCTGTTTGTAGTATGTGAGAGTTGTTAGTGAGGGAAGCACATGGGGGAGGTTTAATGGGCACTTTGGCATTGCCAAAACCTTAGGAGTATTGAGTGAATATTTTTATTGGCCTAAAATGCGGAGAGATATTGAACGTTTGTGTGATAAATGCTTAACTTGTAAACATGCTAAATCTAAGGTTATGCCTCATGGGTTGTATACACCATTGCCTATACCTAGTGAACCATGGGTAGATGTATCGATGGACTTTATCTTGGGTTTACCTAGGACTAAGAAGGGTAGAGATTCCATCTTTGTAGTGGTTGATAGGTTCAGTAAGATGGCACACTTTATAGCATGTCATAAAACTGATGATGCCACTAACATTGCTGACTTGTTCTTTAGAGAAGTAGTACGACTCCATGGGATTCCACGGAGTATAGTTTCAGATCGTGATGTCAAATTCCTTAGTGTAAGCATTGCATTTTTTGCATACCAAACCCGATGATGAGTCTCATACGGAGGCACTACCTTTTAGTCGTGGAAGTCGCGG
>SKCR01004757.1:0-26044 GCA_019454045.1 Zanthoxylum bungeanum | reverse complement strand
GATGAACGTTTTGATGTGTTTTAGTTTATTTTGCAGGTAAAATAATATTGGGACACAATGAAATCATTCAAGACGAAATGTGGGTCAAATAAGGGCAAAAATTGGACTTGACATATTAATTTTAGAGATTGGAAACTTGAAAGGGCGTTTTAACGAAGTGCAGTTTTGGAAATTCCAATTTTGCACATCCGTCGTATTTTGGGCATAACGTTTTACTCCAATATCGGATTGTACTGATTCAAGTTCCAAATTAAAGAAGAATCAAAGATCTACAACTTGGAAAGACAAAATAATTTCGAATTCTGAAGATTTCATGCTCGAAAGGGATGAACCATCCAGAAGTGTGTATGTGTAATTATTAAAGTCAATTTCAATCATTTTCAAAGCAAACAATAAATTAATAAATAAATAATAAAAATTATCAAATCACCACCAAACATGATAAGCAATTAGTGGAGCAATTAATAATGGATTTGGTGGAGCAATTAGTGGAGCAATTAATAATTGATTTGGTGGATGATTTGATGGAGGCAAACTTTTGCCTATAAATACCAAGCCATTTCATTTGTAAATTCATACTTTCTTCTAAGGAATTCCTTAAGAATACTAAGAAGATTGTATCTTGTTTGTTTATTTATATCTTTCAGTAATTAATTTCCGCTTTCACACTTTCTTTTCTTTACTTTTCAGTTTTTACTTTCCGCAATTTACTTTTACGCACAGTACTTTTCTTTCAGTAATGAGGAGGTAACTCCCCTTTGCTGGGGTAAAAGGTAAAACTTTTAGTACTAATATTTAGTTTAATCTCCTTTAATTATAATATATAAACTAGTTAAAACCTGACTTAATGAGGATACCGCCATATTGGTCGGTTGGTAATTATTTAAATTGGTTTTAATCTGACTAAACTGGATACTGCCTGATTGATCGGTTGGTAATTAATTATTAATTTGACTTAATCTGGATACCGCCTATATGGCTGGTTGATAATTATCATGCAAAGTTAATATATTATATTAAGGGAGATATCTAAAATAGAAGTAATAAAAGTGGATCTGTTTACCTCAGCATTTTCTTTTATTGTAATTTTACTTTATTTACTTTTCAGCAATTTACTTTCAGCAATTTACTTTTCAGCAATTTACTTTTCAGTAATTTACTTTCAGCATTTACTTTTCAGCATATAATTTTCAGTATTTAATTTCAGCATTTACTTTCAGCATTTACTTTTCAGCATTTAATTTTCAGTATTTAATTTTCAGTATTTTACTTTATGTCTTTTATTTTATTTAAGTTTTTTTACTACCCGTAAATATGTGTCGTAACTAAGCCAGTTATCTGGGGTTGTGATGAAATCCAATATCACCGGTTTATAAGGGGTTATATTATAGTTTGAGTATTATAAAGATTTATTTATTGAGTCTTAATCTTAATGCTTTTTATTAACTGGCCACTAATAAAATTGATCTGGTACATCTAAAATGAACTAGACATAGGGATTTTAGGTTTCAGCCTTAGACTTAATAGCCCACGATCTTCCTTGAGGATAGATAACCCTTTAATAGATTTCCTTACAGGATAGACATATACCTGTCGGGCGGGGGTAACCATAATTGGAACTTAAACTTAATGAATCCAGATAATTTGGTTGACATAGACATATGGTTCAATTGGGTTAAACTGGGTATATGTGTCTGACCATCGATAGAGGTTTACACATAATTTAGTGTTCCAGGTTAATAAATCAATATATTACCCAACTTTAAGATACCAAATTCATCTTTAAAATGATATTGGAAGAAATCACAACCCTAGATATTTTTTAATATTGAATTTTCTTAAAACCTACTTTCGAACAATTTTATTTACTTATTTTTAAATTTAGAATCGTCACCATTTCAAATCAATCTAACAACCTGTCAGATACTAGTAATCATTTGACCTCATAAAATTAATAGCTTAGGTATTAAGTCCTCATGGGATCGATACTTTTTATACTACTTGAACGATACGTGCACTTGCGTTATACGCGTGTGTAACCAACGGTCAAGTTTTTGGCGCCGTTGCCGGGGACTTATTTATCTTTCACTATTAGTTTTGGGGTTAGATACGTTACTTGTATCTAATTTCTTTTTACTTATTGTTTTTGTTTTCTTGTGTTTCAGGTTCTCAGAAACTACATGAGACGAACCAGAAGCTTTGAACTTCGACCGCCTGACCCAGAAATTGAATGAACCATCAGACAGTTGAGAAGGGAAAGGCGAGAAGGCCAAGAAGCAATCATTAACATGGAACCTGAACCTTTGAACGTTGCACCAACGATTCCCATTCGAGACAGAACCATTCCGGTGGTTGACGGACTCATTTCTTATATTGTACTTCCTCCCTTACCAGCAAATGCGAGTGACATCAAAACATGCATCCAGATGATTCAGCAGTCAGTACAGTTTGGGGGAAATGCAACTGAAGATGCTAATGTCCACATCAGCAACTTCCTGGAAGCTTGCGATACTTTCAATTACAACCGAGCAGTTGAAGAAGCAATGAGACTGCGGGTTTTTCCATTTTCCCTGAAAGACAGAGCTAAAGCTTGGCTACATTCACTACCAGTAGGTTCCATCACAACTTGGAACACTCTAGCCACAAAATTCCTTGCAAAGTACTTTCCACCAGCAAGAACTGCAAAGCTGAGGAATGACATCACATCTTTTGTACAACAAGATTCAGAATCCCTTTGCGAAGCTTGGGAAAGATTCAAAGATTTACTCCAGAAATGTCCTCATCATGAGATCGCAAAGTGGCTATAAGTCCAAACCTTCTACAATGGACTTTCTAGAATAATGAGAACCACAATTGATGCTGCTGCTGGAGGAGCTTTGATGGAAAAATGAGAAGATCAGGCTTGGGACTTAATTGAAGAAATGGCCAACAATAATTCTTTATGGCCAACAGAAAGGAGCATGATCCAAAGAATTACAGGAATTTATGAAGTTGGAGCCAACACAACACTAAATTCAAAGCTGGATGTGATATACAAATGTCTAGAAACACTTAGCATGCATGTTGTGAACATCGCTGGAACCACAAGTTCACCATATGAATGAGCACCAGAACCAATTCAACAAGAAGAGACAGTGAACTATGTCAACAATTTCAACAAACAGGGGAACAATCCATATTCCAACACTTATAACCCAGGGTGGAGGAATCACCCCAATTTTGCATGGAGCAACAATTCAGGGCAAAAGAACTACCCACCACCGGGATTCCAACAACCAAATAAAAGCCAGGAGCATGAAAAAGAACCAGGAATAATAGAAGTGTTGGCCCAGTTGAAGAAGCAAGAAGCAAAATACGATGCTTTAGCAGCTATGGTTCAAAATCAAGTAGCATTGAATCAAAGCCATTCAACCTCTATCAAAGCACTGGAGAATCAAATTGGACAACTGGCCAATGCTCAGAGTTACAGACCGCTAGGTAATATTCCCAGCAACACAGAACCAAATCCAAGGAACCGAGGGAATGAGCAATGTCAAGCTATTACCTTAAAAAGTGGTACTGAGATCAATAAAGATGTTGGAATCAAAGCAACAATTAAGGAAGTTTCAAAAGATGCAGTTCCACAGATGGAAGAAAAAGAAGCAAAGGAAAAAGAACAGATCACTTAACCTCCACTTTTTCCTCAACGTCTTCAGAAAAACAAACTGGACAAACAGTTTGCTCGATTCCTGGAGGTGTTCAAAAAGCTGCACATCAACATTCCATTTGCAGAAGCCTTAGGAGAAATGCCCAGCTATGTCAAATTCATGAAAGACATTCTTTTACGAAAACGGAGATTGGGAGACTACAGACAGTAGCATTAATGGAAGAATGCATCGCCATCATTCAGAGGAAACTTCCTCCGAAGTTGAAAGATCCTGGCAGTTTCACTGTCCTATGCACCATTGCAATGACTACCTCAGTCTCGTTGCAACTTACTGATCGAACACAAGCATTTCCAAGAGGTGTTTTTGAAGATGTGCTGGTCAAAGTCGACAAACTCATTCTCCCAGCAGATTTCATCATCCTTGACATGGAAGAAGACAAAGAAGTACCTATCATTATTGGGAGACCATTCTTGGCTACAGGTAAAACTGTGATTGATGTGCAAAAAGGAGAACTGACCATGAAAGTGCAGGATCAAGAAGTTACCTTTAATATTTTCAAAGCCATGAAATTCCCGAGCGATGAAAAGGAAGAAGAATGCTTCAGAGTTGATGTTGTTGATAGTATCGTTCAGGATACTGAGCCAAATCCAACAGATACACTTGAAGCTTGCATCACCAATATGACTCGCAGCGAGTTAGATGCTGAAATCCTGGAATGTATTAACTACCTTGACAAACCATTCCGATTCAAAGTGACACCACCAGTTGAAAGCTTGGAACTGCCAAAGAAAGATCGAATCAAGCCTTCGATTGAAGAACCACCACAGCTGGAGCTGAAGTTACTTCCGAGCCATCTCAGGTATGCATTTCTTGGAAACTCTTCTGAATTAACTGTTATTATTTCTTCTTCACTAACATTAGAGCAGGAAGAAAATCTATTGAGAGTGTTACGAGAGCACAGAAGAGCCATTGGCTGGACTATAGCAGATATTCGAGGCATTAGTCCATCATTTTGCATACACAAGATTTTGATGAACTATGAGTACAAACCCATAGTGGAGCATCAACGGAGACTCAATCCAATCATGAAAGAAGTCGTGAAGAAAGAAATCATCAAATGGTTGGATGCTGGCATCATTTACCCCATCTCAGATAGTACTTGGGTGAGTCCTATGCAGTGTGTACCAAAAAAAGGAGGAATTATTGTGGTCACCAATGAAAAGAACGAGTTGATCCCAACAAGAACGGTGACTGGATGGAGAGTATGCATGGATTACAGGAAGCTGAATAAAGCCACAAGAAATTACCATTTTCCGCTACCATTCATTGACCAGATGTTAGACAGTCTGGCGGGACACGAGTTCTATTACTTTCTGGATGGATATTCAGGGTACAATCAGATTGCTATTGCCCCAGAAGATCAGGAGAAAACCACCTTTACATGTCCCTATGGTACTTTTGCTTTCCGTAGAAGGCCATTTGGATTATGTAATACCCCCGCCACTTTTCAGCGTTGCATGATGGCCATCTTCTCAGACATGCTGGAGCAGAGTATGGAGGTATTAATGGATGAATTTTCTGTGTTTGGAGATTCTTTTGACCATTGCTTGCAAAATCTGGAACATGTGTTATAAAGGTGCGAAGATACAAACCTGGTACTCAACTGGGAGAAATGTCATTTCATGGTACAGGAAGGCATTGTTCTTGGACACCGGATCTGACAAAAGTGAATCAAGGTAGACAAAGCGATGATTTAAATAATTGAAAAACTACCTCCGCCAACATCTGTCAAAGGGATTCAGAGCTTTCTCGGACATGCAAGTTTTTACAGGAGATTTATCAAAGATTTTTCCAAGATTGCTAAACCTCTATGCAATCTTCTGGAAAATGATGTGCCTTTCAACTTTACCAAAGAATGCCAGGATGCTTTTGAGATCTTAAAACAGAAGCTGGTCTCTGCCCCCATCATTGTAGCACCAGACTGGACCGTTCCATTTGAAGTGATGTGCGATGCTAGTGATTTTACTGTAGGTGCAGTTTTGGGACAACGCAAAGCAAAGATTTTCCACACCATTTATTATTCCAGCAGAACTCTGAATGAAGCTCAACTCAACTGCACAACCACTGAAAAGGAGTTGCTCACAGTTGTGTACGCTTTTGACAAATTCCGCTCCTATCTGCTGGGTCCCAAAGTGGTGGTCTACACAGATCATTCAGCAATCAAGTATCTGATCATGAAAAAAGATGCCAAACCCAGATTGATTTGTTGGATACTTCTTCTGCAAGAATTCGATGTGGAGATTCGAGATAGGAAAGGGACAGAAAACCAAGTGGCGGATCATCTATCGAGGATCGAGAATGGAGAAAAAGCTGGCAAAGAACTGTCAATCAAAGAAACTTTTCCAGATGAACAGCTGTTTGCCATGAAACAACAGGAAGTCCCTTGGTATGCTGACTATGTCAACTACATTGTGTCAGGAAAATGGCCGTTGGAATAGAAAACTCAGCAACGGAAGAAGTTCTTCAAAGAAGTCAAGCACTATGTCTGGGATGAGCCGTACATGTTCAAATGTTGTGCTGATCAATTACTGAGACGGTGTGTTCCACATGAGGAGGTCAATAATGTTTTGCAGCACTATCATTCATCACCATATGGCGGACACTTCAGCGGGGACAAAACTGCAGCAAAGGTTCTTCAATCAGGTTTGTTCTGGCCCACTCTTTTTAAAGATGTTTATCTTTTTGCTTTTCAATGTGACAGGTGCCAGAGAACGGGAAATATTTCGAGGAGAAATGAAGGACCATTGTAAAACATTCTGGAAGTGGAAATATTCGATGTGTGGGGTATTGATTTCATGGGACCCTTTGTTCCATCATTCGGAAACTTGTACATCCTGGTTGTTGTAGACTACATTTCCAAATGGGTTGAAGCAATTGCACTGCCATCCAATGATTCAAAAGTGGTGATCAAATTTCTGAAAAAGAACATTTTCACTCGGTTCGAAACACCTCGGGCAATCATCAGCGATGGTGGCTCACATTTCAGCAACAGATACTTCGATGCACTTCTATCCAAATATGAAGTTACTCACAAGGTTGCCACAGCATACCATCCACAGTCAAATGGACAAGTTGAGGTTTCAAACATGAAGATCAAAAAAATCATAGAAAGAACCGTTGGATCAAGAAGGATGGACTGGTCTACAAAATTGGATGATGCATTATGGGCCTACTGAACAACTTACAAGACACCCATTGGTATTGTGGGACACAGGAACTGGGCGACGTATGCTGTTCTAGGCTCGCGGCCTAGTAGGGAGTACGGAGTAGCCACGGGGGACTAAACCGGAGAATAATGGAGTCACCACCCGGTGTGAACCGGGAAAATGAGATTTAAGGCCGCACTCACCCCTCCCAAGGGATGACCTCAAACCGTTGGGTTCAGAATGGTCCCTTACTTATGTTCCTTGTAATGAAAGGATTTATGTGATAATTTAATCAAGCTTAAGTAACACTTATTTCCAGGAGTATCATGCTTCTAAATTCACATATACAAAATAAAACTTACACCTGAATTTACATATATTTCACATCTAAGATTGCATGCTTGAAAGTACATCAAAGTAGCAACGAACATACAACTTCATTGGCATATTGTATTCACGAAAACACGAGAACACACATTAACCACACAAGCACACATGTGAGCACTTTTCCAAGTGGTACGTGGAATTGTATCCCAAGTACAGACCGCACTACCGTCCATTCGGAATCGGCTACGGAATTTATGTCTGGGTTTCCATCCGATATACCGCGAGAAATAATACTCAAACGCTATCATGACATAGATATATGAATTGTAATATGTTAAGCTAAGACGAAGGTAAATGATGCAACTAATGGGATAAACATGATACGACGTGACGCAAAAGAAGATAACTAATATGGATACAAACACACATGCGATGAAAATGACTCAATTCAGTGTACTCGCGTTCGTGTAGCGTTCGTAAACGCGTTCGAACGATAAACAGAAGGTTCGCGTTCGTATAGCGTTTGATAACGCGTTCGAACGATAAACAGAAGGTTCGCATTCGTATAGCGTTTGATAACGCGTTCGAACAGGACCAGACAGAAAACATGCGTTCGTGTGGCGTTTCGGAACGCGTTCGAACGGGGTTACAACAGTGACCTCCCAAATGCAGTAAATAATATGACACATACATGAACGGATGAATAGATGACACCTAATAAATAATAACAGGCTAAAAGCGCGGCAAAGCATCGTGGTAAAGGACTTTAATCTCTCCAAGTAGAGGACCTTTAATCGCACTTACTAAGCCCATGCGCAATCAACATAATGCATATATATATAAGGTAAAGACAATGATATCGGACTTCGTATACCCGATTGAACACATTTTACGTTCAACCGAATATACATTAATCGGCGCGGCAAAGCATTGTGGTAAAGACTTTTAACCCCTCCAAGTAGGGGACCTTTAATCCGACTTACTAAGCCCATGCGCTCGATCACATCATGCATACAAAAATAAAGACAATCATATCAAACTTAGTATGCCCGATTCAACATATCTTACGTCCAACTGAACACACATCAACCGGCGCGGCAAAACATCGT
This sequence comes from Zanthoxylum bungeanum, assembly GCA_019454045.1. Taxonomy (NCBI): domain Eukaryota; kingdom Viridiplantae; phylum Streptophyta; class Magnoliopsida; order Sapindales; family Rutaceae; genus Zanthoxylum; species Zanthoxylum bungeanum. The sequence continues at coordinate 17,755 of SKCR01004757.1, read as the reverse complement.
GGTAAAGGATTTTAACCCCTCCAAATAGGGGACCTTTAATCCGACTTACTAAGCCCATGCGCTCGATCGCATCATGCATACAAAAATAAAGACAATCATATCAAACTTAGTATGCCCGATTGAACATATCTCATATCCAACCGAACACACATCAACCGGCGCGGCAAAGCATCGTGGTAAAGGATTTTAACCCCTCCAAATATGGGACCTTTAATCCGACTTACTAATCCCATGCGCTCGATTGCATCATGCATACAAAGAAATAAAGACAATAACATCAAACTTAGTATGCCTGATTGAACATATCTTACATCCAACCGAACACACATCAACCGGCGCGGTAAAGCATCGTGGTAAAGGATTTTAACCCCTCCAAATAGGGGACCTTTAATCTGAATTACTAAGCCCATGCGCTCGATTGCATCATGCATACAAATAACATGCGGAATTCAATGACGAAAAATAAATAAATCAAAGCAATATAAAACAAAAGAAAATGTCGTTTACTTAAGCGGTACGTGGAGTTGTATCCCGAGTACAGATCATACTACCGTCCATTCAAAATCGGCTATGAAATTTATGTCCGGGTTTCCATCCGATATACCGCGAGAGTTGACACATCTTTCATTTTATTCCAAAGCCACAACATACAATATCTCATAATCCATGCATATTTATCTACTCAAGGGCCACAACATGCATTTTTAACATAATAATCATGCGAATAGTACTCAATGAATAATAAAAATGCAACAGAAAACGAATGTGGAAAATACCCTCAGGTCTAACCTTTTATTTCGACTTTCGAACTCGCGTTTCACGGCTGTCGGAAGAGTTAAAGCTCCACAACTTTTCTGGTTCGCTGTTCGCGTCTTAGCTCGCTGTTTCGCTATTTTGTTCGCTGTTTTATCTCCGTTTTGCTGCTGTTTGGCCTCCGTTTTGCTGCTGTTTTGGTTGTATTTTCTACTCACTGTTTTGAGGTAATTTAGGTTACTGTTTGTGCGATTTTTTGAGGTTAGGGGCTGCTATTTTTGGTACAGTTTTGGCGGTTATTTATACTGGTTTGGACTACAGTTTTGGAAGGGTTCCAGGGGCAGTTTTTGTTACTGTTTTGGGGGGTGTAGTGGACAGTTTCTCGGCAATTTGGCTAGGTAGGGAAGCGGTTATATGCGGCTGTTGGAGGTGTATGGCTGGTTACGTGGAGATGGCGTGAGGCAGTTTGTGAGTGAAGACTTGTGGGCTGCGAGAGGACTACGTGGCGAGAGTGTTGGCCACATTGAAGGGCAAAGACAATGGACTGTGGCGTTAGTTTGGTAATTGGCGTGAAGGTGAATGGAAGGGCTTTGAGGGTTAGTTGTTTAGGGACGTGAGTTGTGTCGTTGTGAGGGGTGGCGTGAGAAGGCTTGGGGCAGGTGGCGAGACGTTTTGAAGAGTTTCGTGGAGAGTAGTCTCGTGTGAGGTGTCGATTTGTGGAGGAGCTGGTGAGTTTGTGCGTGAGTCTGAAGTGGGGGGCAGGTGTGAGTGGCTATGCGTTTCTTGGCTAAAGGCAGTGGGTGAACATCATATGATTGTGTATTCAGGGTGTGGCAAAACTAGGCTGATGAAGTGGATTTATTTCTTGTTTTCGTGAGTGAGGAATGAAGGCTGGTGGTTCATGGCATCTGGCTAGTGGCGATTATGGTTTATTTTCTCTTTGTATTTTTGTATTTGTAGTTTTTTTTTTGTATTTGGTCGTGAGTGTTCTCCTTTTGTTTGCAAATTTGTGTTGTTTATATATTAGTCAATTAGGGTTTTTCCTTGTCTCACAAGGAAGGGATCTTGATTTCTAATTTAGGCTTTTCAAGAATGGTATACACAAGATTGAGGGGGGACAAAATATTTTAAATTAGGAAGTTACAAGATTAGATTGGTGTTGATTAGGAAGTCAAATATTTTAGATTGGTAAATATATTATTTAGTTAGGAATGATTATATTTGATTAGTTTATATTAGGCATATACTTATTTTGTGTTTGGTAAATATTTTATTTATTTATTTAATTTAATTAATATTTTATTTAGTTAATGTTTTAATTTAATTAATAATTATTTAATTTGGGTGTGTATTAGGGGGCTATGGGCGTGTGGGCCTTGGTTAGGTGGGTGGGCTTGGCTAGGTGTTTTGATGTATTTTAACTTGGAAGTGAATTATTTAATTTTGGTATTTAACTTTAATTTAATTTCAATTGGTTTTAATTAAAATTTGTGACATGTGTTTTAAATGTTTTAATTATTTTTAATTTGTGACATGTGTTTTAACACGGAGGTCCAATAAGCGAACCGAAGCTAATCCAACGAATAAAAACTAACAAAATGCTGATTCCCTTCCGACGATCGTTTCCCGCAACTTCCTCGACTAAAAAAGTAGTGCCTCCAACTGAGACTCATCATCGGGTTTCACATGTAAAAATGCAATGTCTACAGGTATGTCCCCATATCGATTGGTGTTTGGGAAAGCATGCCATCTGCCAGTTGAGCTTGAACACAAGGCGTACTGGGCACTGAAGAAGTTGAATCTTGATTCACAAGCTGCATGAGAGAAAAGACTTCACCAACTCAATGAATTGGAGGAATTTCGCCTACAGGCTTATGAGAATGCCAAATTGTACAAGGAAAAGACCAAAAAATGGCATGACCGAAAAATAGTGCACAGATAGTTGGAACCAAGGCAGCAGGTGTTATTGTACAACTCGAAGTTGAAACTTTTCCCTGGAAAGTTGAAATCTAGGTGATCATGTCCATTTATGATCACTCAGGTTTTACCATATGGAGCCGTGGAGTTACTGGATCCCAATACCAACAACACATTCAAGGTTAACAGTCAGTGTATCAAGTACTACTGGGGAGAATCATTTGAGCGACAAAAAGAAAGTGTCACACTTTCAGATCCAACATAAACGTTCGAGCAGTCATGTCTAGCTGACGACTTTAAACTTAGCGCTTGCAGGGAGGCAACCCATGCAATTTTTGTATATATTGTGATTTGGTGTGATTTAAATTTGGTGTGTTTAGTTTTTGCAGATTAAGACATTTCAGGATGGAAGAAGTTCTCGCAAATCTTCATAAGCAATTTCTTTCTCTCCCTCAAAACTCTCTGATGAAAGTTTACAAAGCTCGCTTGGAACGGATGAGATTACTAATAATCCATGGTTCTCCTAATGACATTCGTTGGGTAATTGAAGCACGAGTCCGATTGGCAGGTGAGTCTTCTGACTCTTTTATTTCACATCTGCCTGGTTTTGGAAGAAGCACCTATGCAAAGAAACGTAGAGCTAAACAAATGGGTGTTTGTTACAAATGTGCATGCTGGAATTGCAATACTCGTTGTCGTTCTTTAGGAATGGTGTCTGATAATCGCGAAGAAAAAATTAAATTCATTAGGGATGGCTTGAGTAAGGAGTCTTTAGATGATATATCTTCAACTCTTGAGACACATCCCAGTGGATATGTTCACATAGCCATTCGCAAATTACATACACAATTCCAAAAAGAAAGACAACAATTAAGTCTTGGGAATCTGACTCAAAAAGACCTTGTTTGCCAGTTTATAAGAAAATTGGATGGGAAGCTTGTCCCTGACGCATAGACGTCAATCAAGCTGCTACTTTTCTTGTACATATTATATCTCTTTGTCTTTTCCTAATAATTGTAAATTGTTTTGTTGTTTTCTTTTATTTTCTCCGACATGATCCAGACCTTTTTGACTATCACAATTTATTTTTACTGTTAACTAATAATTGTCATTTGGCAGGTACTAGTGCTATTTTTACTCACCCTTTTCAAGTATTATAAATTCAACTCATCATTGAACTTTTGAAGACATCTAGAGTAAAAAATGGAAGCCACTTCAAGAAGAGGAGTTGAAAACAGCTGTTTGTTTTGTGGTAGTAGTGTTGGTACTAAACCACAATACGTAGAAGCAGCACAAGAATTGGGTCGAGTCTTAGCTGCAAAGAATATGCACTTAGTATATGGCGGAGGCAATCTTGGACTTATGGGGATCGTTTCAAAAGCCATATAAGAAGGAGGCAGTCACATTTTGGGAATCATCCCAAAACCCTTGGCAGAAGCAAATCTTATTGAACCATCAAACGGAGAGGAACTGATTGTGCCAGGTATGTCTGAATGACTGGTAGAAATGATTAATCGTGCTGATGCTTTTATTGCTTTGCCAGGTGGCTTGGGTACATTGGAGGAAATTTTTATAGTGCTATCTTGGGTGAACTTGAACATACACCATAAACCAATTGGGCTGTTTAACGTTGATGGATTATATGATTTTATTTGTGTGTTTCTTGATAATGCCCGGAGAAATGGGTTCGTGTCAAAACCTTTAAAAGAACTCCTCTTCACTGCTAGAACTGCTCCGGATCTAATTGACCAAATCTTAGCCTATGAACCACAAATTGACCCTATCCTTTCGAAGATAAATTGGTTTGAGGACGATCGTGGTAAGAGGCGTCGGATTAATCTGGATCTTAACCTTTAATTTCCTGTAGAATTTCAGCTAACCATGTATTATCTTCTACACTCTTCTTTTACTGTTTAAGACATTGAGGACAATGTCTCATTTAGGTTTGGGGGAGGGAATTAGTTGATCAGTACCTTATTTTTAGTTTGTGTGTTGTTTTTATTTTTAGTCTAAAATTTTTCGAAAAATACAAAAAATAAATTGAAAACTTTTCAAAAATTACAAAAATATTTTGCGTTTTTGTGTTTTTATTTTGACTAAAAATGTGAAATTGGTAAGAGATAGCTGAGTAAGGAGTTTTCACTCCAGAGACGTATCTCAAACCTAATTCGGAACAAGTTTATTTTTGTTTATTTCCTTTTGAATTATTTAATTTGTGAATTCTCCATAATACTGACTAAAAACATGATCTTCATACGCTAAGTTAGCAGATATTATCGACATGCATAGTAACATACAGACATGAGTTGTAATTGAAAAGTTTATAATGTTTAGTGCTCTGGTTTAATTGGAAAAAGCATCTCAAAAAGTGATGGAGTAAAAAAATAAAAAAATAAAAAAAAAAAAAAACATCTGAGATTCGAGTTATTTAGTATGTAAGGGTGTTTTAACACCTAGTGCCCTAAAGCCAACTGGTTTGGGAGTCACTGGCCCAAAGCTCGCTACATGGATCAAGGATGTTGCAAAAATATATATATCTTAAGTCTGAGTAATTAAGTCTGTAGGGGTGTGTCTTAACATCTGGTGCCCTAAAGCCAACTGGTTTGGGAGCCACCGACCCAACACTCACTACATAGATGGAATATATTGTATATAAATAAAAAAAAAATTAAAAAAAAAATCAGAAAAATCAGAAAATTTATTCCATTGCTGCAAAAAGATGTTAATTCTGATAAAACTTTAGGACAAAAATATTACTCTCTTATCAACTACACTTGTGACTGTTATGGGCAAAAATGAGTTGATTAATATTTTGTCAGCTGTGTATATGGAGAATGGTAAAAATAATCGGAGAATTTACATATTCGGTAATTTAGAATGAAACAAAACAACTATTGACTTGGAGTAGAAGTTTCACCTGATTAGTCACTAACTTCTTTATTCTATTTCTCTTGTCTTTTTGCTTTTGTGTGCATTAGTTTTATTATCTTTTTACTTTTGTAAAACGTTTGTTGGTATCGTTGTTGTAAGCCCTCACGAGACTATAACTCGTCCACTAGGTATACCTAGGGGTTTAAAGGCTTGTTGCATATGCTAAATGCAACTGTGATCCCTACGAAAGTGGCTTAGTTTAATTTTAATTGTTTCTTGTATTTTATTTTATTGTTTTGCTCGAGGACTAGCAAAATGTTAGGTTTGGGGGTGTGATGAGCGGAAAATATATCAATATTTACCGCCCCTTTTACTAAATATTTTGTTTAGTTTCTCGGGTTTGATGAACATTTTGATGTGTTTTAGTTTATTTTACAGATAAAATAATATTGGGACACAATGAAATCATTCAGGATGAAATGTGGGTCAAATAAGGTCAAAAATTGGACTTGACATATTAATTTTGGATATTGGAAACTTGAAAGGGCGTTTTAACGAAGTGCTGTTTTGGAAATTCAAGTTTTGCGCATCTGTCGTATTTTGCGTATAACGTTTTACTCCGATATCTGATTGAGCTGATTCAAGTTCCAGATTAAATAGGAATCAAAGATCTACAACTTTGAAAGACAAAATAATTTCGAATTCTGAAGATTTCATACCCGAAAGTGATGAACCATCCAGAAGTGTGTTGTGCGTAATTATTAAAGTCATTTTCAATCATTTTCAAAGAAAAAAAATAAATTAATAAATAAATAATAAAAATTATCAAATCACCACCAAACATGATAAGCAATTAGTGGAGCAATTAACAATGGATTTGGTGGAGCAATTAGTGGAGCAATTAATAATTGATTTGGTGGATGATTTGATGGAGGCAAAATTTTGCCTATAAATACCAAGCCATTTCATTTGTAAATTCATACTTTCTTCTAATGAATTCCTTAAGAATACTAAGAAGATTGTATCTTGTTTGTTTATTTACAGCTTTCAGTAATTAATTTCCGCTTTCGCACTTTCTTTTCTTTACTTTTCAGTTTTTACTTTCCGCAATTTACTTTTACGCACAGTACTTTTCTTTCTTTAATTTTCAGTTTTTACTTTTCAGTAATGAGGAGGTAACTCCCCTTTGCTGGGGTAAAAGGTAAAACTTTTAGTACTAATATTTAGATTAATCTCCCTTAATTATAATATATAAACTAGTTAAAACCTGACTTAACGAGGATACCGCCATATTGGTCGGTTGGTAATTATTTAAATTGGTTTTAACCTGAATAAACTGGATACCGCCTGATTGGTCGGTTGGTAATTAATTATTAATTTGACTTAATCTGGATACCGCCTATATGGCTGGTTGGTAATTATCATGCAAAGTTAATATATTTTATTAAGGGAGATGTCTAAAATAGAAGTAATAAAAGTGGATCTGTTTACCTCAGCATTTTCTTTTATTGTAATTTTACTTTATTTACTTTTCAGCAATTTACTTTCAGCAATTTACTTTTCAGCAATTTACTTTTCAGTAATTTACTTTCAGCATTTACTTTTCAACATTTAATTTTCAGTATTTAATTTCAGCATTTACTTTCAGCATTTACTTTTCAGCATTTAATTTTCAGTATTTAATTTTCAGTATTTTACTTTATGTCTTTTATTTTATTTAAGTTTTTTTACTACCCGTAAATATGTGCCGTAACTAAGCCAGTTATCTGGGGTTGTGATGAAATCCAATATCACCGGTTTATAAGGGGTTAGATTATAGTTTGAGTATTATAAAGATTTATTTATTGAGTCTTAATCTTAATGCTTTTTATTAACTGGCCACTAATAAAATTGATCTGGTAAATCTAAAATGAACTAGACATAGGGATTTTAGGTTTCAGCCTTAGACTTAATAGCCCACGATCTTCCTTGAGGATAGATAACCCTTTAAGATTTCCTTACAGGATAGACATATACCTGTCGGGCGGGGGTAACCATAATTGGAACTTAAACTTAATGAATCCAGATAATTTGGTTGACATAGACATATGGTTCAATTGGGTTAAACTGGGTATCTGTGTCTGACCATCGATAGAGGCTTACACATAATTTAGTGTTCCAGGTTAATAAATCAATATATTACCCAACTTTAAGATAACAACTTCATCTTTAAAATGATATGGAAGAAAGAATCACAACCCTAGATAGTTTTTAATATTGAATTTTCTTAAAACCTACTTTCGAACAATTTTATTTACTTATTTTTAAATTTAGAATCGTCACCATTTCAAATCAATCAAAAAACCTGTCAGATACTAGTAATCATTTGACCTCATAAAATTAATAGCTTAGGTATTAAGTCCTGTGGGATCGATACTTTTTATACTACTTGAACGATACGTGCACTTGCGTTATACGCATGTGTAACCAACGGTCAAGTTTTTGGCGCCGTTGCCGGGGACTTATTTATCTTTCACTATTAGTTTTGGGGTTAGATACGTTACTTGTATCTAATTTCTTTTTACTTATTGTTTTTGTTTTTGTTTTCTTGTGTTTCAGGTTCTCAGAAACTACGTGAGACGAACCAGAAGCTTTGAACTTCGACCGCCTGACCCAGAAATTGAATGAACCATCAGACAGTTGAGAAGGGAAAGGCGAGAAGGCCAAGAAGCAATCATTAACATGGAACCTGAACCTTTGAACGTTGCACCAACGATTCCCATTCGAGACAGAACCATTCCGGTGGTTGACAGACTCATTTCTTATATTGTACTTCCTCCCTTACCAGCAAATGCGAGTGACATCAAAACATGCATCCAGATGATTCAGCAGTCAGTACAGTTTGGGGGAAATGCAACTGAAGATCCTAATGTCCACATCAGCAACTTTCTGAAAGTTTGCGATACTTTCAATTACAACCGAGCAGTTGAAGAAGCAATGAGACTGTGGGTTTTTCCATTTTCCCTGAAAGACAGAGCTAAAGCTTGGCTACATTCACTACCAGTAGGTTCCATCACAACTTGGAACACTCTAGCCACAAATTCCTTGCAAGTACTTTCCACCAGCAATAACTGCAAAGCTGAGGAATGACATCACACTCTTTGTACAACAAGATTCAGAATCCCTTTGCGAAGCTTGGGAAAGATTCAAAGATTTACTCCAGAAATGTCATCATCATGAGATCGCAAAGTGGCTACAAGTCCAAACCTTCTACAATGGACTTTTTGGAAAAATGAGTACCACAATTGATGCTGCTGCTGGAGGAGCTTTGATGGAAAAATGAGAAGATCAGGCTTGGGACTTAATTGAAGAAATGGCCAACAATAATTCTTTATGGCCAACAGAAAGGAGCATGATCCAAAGAATTGCAGGAATTTATGAAGTTGGAGCCAACACAACACTAAATTCAAAGCGGGATGTGATATACAAATGTCTAGAAACACTTAGCATGCATGTTGTGAACATCGCTGGAACCACAAGTTCACCATATGAATGAGCACCAGAACCAATTCAACAAGAAGAGACAGTGAACTATGTCAACATTTCAACAAACAGGGGAACAATCCATATTCCAACACTTATAACCCAGGGTGGAGGAATCACCCCAATTTGCATGGAGCAACAATTCAGGGCAAAAGAACTACCCACCACCGGGATTCCAACAACCAAATAAAAGCCAGGAGCATGAAAAAGAACCAGGAATAATAGAAGTGTTGGCCCAGTTGAAGAAGCAAGAAGCAAAATACGATGTTTTAGCAGCTATGGTTCAAAATCAAGTAGCATTGAATCAAAGCCTTTCAACCTCTATCAAAGCACTGGAGAATCAAATTGGGACAACGGCCAATGCTCAGAGTTACAGACCGCTAGGTAATATTCCCAGCAACACAGAACCAAATCCAAGGAACCGAGGGAATGGGCAATGTCAAGCTATTACCTAAAAAAGTGGTACTGAGATCAATAAAGATGTTGGAATCAAAGCAACAATTAAGGAAGTTTCAAAAGATGCAATTCCACAGATGGAGAAAAGAAGCAAAGGAAAAGAACAGATCACTTAACCTCCACTTTTTCTCAACGTCTTCAGAAAAACAACTGGACAAAACAGTTTGCTCGATTCCTGGAGGTGTTCAAAAAGCTGCACATCAACATTCCATTTGCAGAAGCCTTAGAGAAATGCCCAGCTATGTCAAATTCATGAAAGACATTCTTTCACGAAAACGGAGATTGGGAGACTACAGACAGTAGCATTAACGGAAGAATGCATCGCCATCATTCAGAGGAAACTTCCTCCGAAGTTGAAAGATCCTGGCAGTTTCACTGTCCCATGCACCATTGGAGAACATTACATCAGTAAGGCTTTATGTGATTTAGGAGCCAGTGTTAACTTGATGCCTTTTTCTATTTACAGTAAACTACAAATTGGAGAAGCAATGCCTACCTCAGTCTCGTTGCAACTTACTGATCGAACACTCGCATTTCCAAGAGGTGTTTTGAAGATGTGCTGGTCAAAGTCGACAAACTCATTCTCCCAGCAGATTTCATCATCCTTGACATGGAAGAAGACAAAGAAGTACATATCATTATTGGGAGACCATTCTTGGCTACAGGTAAAACTGTGATTGATGTGCAAAAAGGAGAACTGACCAGAAAGTGCAGATCAAGAAGTTACCTTTAATATTTTCAAAGCCATGAAATTCCCGAGCGATGAAAAGGAAGAAGAATGCTTCAGAGTTGATGTTGTTGATAGTATCGTTCAGGATACGAGCCAAATCCCACAGATTACACTGAAGCTTGCATCACCACATGACTCGCAGCGAGTTAGAGATGCTGAAATCCTGGAATGTATTAACTACCTTGACAAACCATTCCGATTCAAAGTGACACCACCAGTTGAAAGCTTGGAACTGCCAAAGAAAGATCGAATCAAGCCTTCGATTGAAGAACCACCACAGCTGGAGCTGAAGTTACTTCCAAGCCATCTCAGGTATGCATTTCTTGGAAACTCTTCTGAATTACCTGTTATTATTTCTTCTTCACTAACATTAGAGCAGGAAGAAAAGCTACTGAGAGTGTTACGAGAGCACAGAAGAGCCATTGGCTGGACTATAGCAGATATTCGAGGCATTAGTCTATCATTTTGCATACACAAGATTTTGATGACTATGAACACAAACCCATAGTGGAGCATCAACGAAGACTCAATCAATCATGAAAGAAGTCGTGAAGAAAGAAATCATCAAATGGTTGGATGCTGGCATCATTACCCCATCTCAGATAGTACTTGGGTGAGTCCTATGCAGTGTGTACCAAAAATAGGAATTATTACTGTGGTCACCAATGAAAAGAACGAGTTGATCCCAACAAGAACGGTGACTGGATGGAGAGTATGCATGGATTACAGGAAGCTGAATAAAGCCACAAGAAATTACCATTTTCCGCTACCATTCATTGACCAGATGTTAGACAGACTGGCGGGACACGAGTTCTATTACTTTCTGGATGGATATTCAGGGTACAATCAGATTGCTATTGCCCCAGAAAATCAGGAGAAAACCCTTTACATGTCCCTATGGTACTTTTGCTTTCCGTAGAATGCCATTTGGATTATGTAATACCCCCGCCACTTTTCAGCGTTGCATGATGGCCATCTTCTCAGACATGCTGGAGCAGAGTATGGAGGTATTAATGGATGAATTTTCTGTGTTGGAGATTCTTTTGACCATTGCTTGCAAAATCTGGAACAGGTGTATTAAAGGTGCGAAGATACAAACCTGGTACTCAACTGGGAGAAATGTCTTTCATGGTACAGGAAGGCATTGTTCTTGGACACCGGATCTGACAAAAGGAATCAAGGTAGACAAAACGAAGATTGAAACAATTGAAAAACTACCTCCGCCAACATCTGTCAAAGGGATTCAGAGCTTTCTCGGACATGCAGGTTTTACAGGAGATTTATCAAAGATTTTTCCAAGATGGCTAAACCTCTATGCAATCTTCTGGAAAATGATGTGCCTTTCAACTTACCAAAGAATGCCAGGATGCTTTTGATCTTAAAACAGAAGCTGGTCTCTACCCCCCATCATTGTAGCACAGACTGGACCATTCCATTTGAAGTGATGTGCGATGCTAGTGATTTTGCTGTAGGTGCAGTTTTGGGACAACGCAAAGCAAAGATTTCCACACCATTATTATTCCAGCAGAACTCTGAATGAGCTCAACTCAACTGCACAACCACTGAAAAGGAGTTGCTCACAGTTGTGTACGCTTTTGACAAATTCCGCTCCTATCTGCTGGGTCCCAAAGTGGTGGTCTACACAGATCATTCAGCAATCAAGTATCTGATCATGAAAAAAGATGCCAAACCCAGATTGATTTGTTGGATACTTCTTCTGCAAGAATTCGATGTGGAGATTCGAGATAGGAAAGGGACAGAAAACCAAGTGGCGGATCATCTATCGAGGATCGAGAATGGAGAAAAAGCTGGCAAAGAACTGTCAATCAAAGAAACTTTTCCAGATGAACAGCTGTTTGCCATGAAACAACAGGAAGTCCCTTGGTATGCTGACTATGTCAACTACATTGTGTCAGGAAAATGGCCGTTGGAATAGAAAACTCAGCAACGGAAGAAGTTCTTCAAAGAAGTCAAGCACTATGTCTGGGATGAGCCGTACATGTTCAAATGTTGTGCTGATCAATTACTGAGACGGTGTGTTCCACATGAGGAGGTCAATAATGTTTTGCAGCACTATCATTCATCACCATATGGCGGACACTTCAGCGGGGACAAAACTGCAGCAAAGGTTCTTCAATCAGGTTTGTTCTGGCCCACTCTTTTTAAAGATGCTTATCTTTTTGCTTTTCAATGTGACAGGTGCCAGAGAACGGGAAATATTTTGAGGAGAAATGAAGGACCATTGTAAAACATTCTGGAAGTGGAAATATTCGATGTGTGGGGTATTGATTTCATGCGACCCTTTGTTCCATCATTCGGAAACTTGTACATCCTGGTTGTTGTAGACTACGTTTCCAAATGGGTTGAAGCAATTGCACTGCCATCCAATGATTCAAAAGTGGTGATCAAATTTCTGAAAAAGAACATTTTCACTCGGTTCGAAACACCTCGGGCAATCATCAGCGATGGTGGCTCACATTTCAGCAACAGATACTTCGATGCACTTCTATCCAAATACGAAGTTACTCACAAGGTTGCCACAGCTTACCATCCACAGTCAAATGGACAAGTTGAGGTTTCAAACAGGGAGATCAAAAGAATCTTAGAAAGAACCGTTGGATCAAGAAGGAGGGACTGGTCTACAAAATTGGATGATGCATTATGGGCCTACCGAACAACTTACAAGACACCCATTGGTATTGTGGGACACAGGAACTGGGCGACGTATGCTGTTCTAGGCTCGCGGCCTAGTAGGGAGTACGGAGTAGCCACGGGGGACTAAACCGGAGAATAATGGAGTCACCACCCGGTGTGAACCGGGAAAATGAGATTTAAGGCCGCACTCACCCCTCCTAAGGGATGACCTCAAACCGTTGGGTTCAGAATGGTCCCTTACTTATGTTCCTTGTAATGAAAGGATTTATGTGATAATTTAATCAAGCTTAAGTAACACTTATTTCCAGGAGTATCATGCTTCTAAATTCACATATACAAAATAAAACTTACACCTGAATTTACATATATTTCACATCTAAGATTGCATGCTTGAAAGTACATCAAAGTAGCAACGAACATACAATTTCATTGGCATATTGTATTCACGAAAACACGAGCACACACATTAACCACACAAGCACACATGTGAGCACTTTTCCAAGTGGTACGTGGAATTGTATCCCAAGTACAGACCGCACTACCGTCCATTCGGAATCGGCTACGGAATTTATGTCTGGGTTTCCATCCGATATACCGCGAGAAATAATACTCAAACGCTATCATGACATAGATATATGAATTGTAATACGTTAAGCCAAGACGAAGGTAAATGATGCAACTAATGGGATAAACATGATACGACGTGGCGCAAAAGAAGATAACTAATATGGATACAAACACACATGCGATGAAAATGACTCAATTCAGTGTACTCGCGTTCGTGTAGCGTTCGTAAACGCGTTCGAACGATAAACAGAAGGTTCGCGTTCGTATAGCGTTTGATAACGCGTTCGAACGATAAACAGAAGGTTCGCATTCGTATAGCGTTTGATAACGCGTTCGAACGGGACCAGACAGAAAACATGCGTTCGTGTGGCGTTTCGGAACGCGTTCGAACGGGGTTACAACAGTGACCTCCCAAATGCAGTAAATAATATGACACATACATGAACGGATGAATAGATGACACCTAATAAATAATAACAGGCTAAAAGCGCGGCAAAGCATCGTGGTAAAGGACTTTAATCTCTCCAAGTAGAGGACCTTTAATCGCACTTACTAAGCCCATGCGCAATCAACATAATGCATATATATATAAGGTAAAGACAATGATATCGGACTTCGTATACCCGATTGAACACATTTTACGTTCAACCGAATATACATTAATCGGCGCGGCAAAGCATTGTGGTAAAGACTTTTAACCCCTCCAAGTAGGGGACCTTTAATCCGACTTACTAAGCCCATGCGCTCGATCACATCATGCATACAAAAATAAAGACAATCATATCAAACTTAGTATGCCCGATTCAACATATCTTACGTCCAACTGAACACACATCAACCGGCGCGGCAAAACATCGTGGTAAAGGATTTTAACCCCTCCAAATAGGGGACCTTTAATCCGACTTACTAAGCCCATGCGCTCGATCGCATCATGCATACAAAAATAAAGACAATCATATCAAACTTAGTATGCCCGATTGAACATATCTCATATCCAACCGAACACACATCAACCGGCGCGGCAAAGCATCGTGGTAAAGGATTTTAACCCCTCCAAATATGGGACCTTTAATCCGACTTACTAATCCCATGCGCTCGATTGCATCATGCATACAAAGAAATAAAGACAATAACATCAAACTTAGTATGCCTGATTGAACATATCTTACATCCAACCGAACACACATCAACCGGCGCGGTAAAGCATCGTGGTAAAGGATTTTAACCCCTCCAAATAGGGGACCTTTAATCTGAATTACTAAGCCCATGCGCTCGATTGCATCATGCATACAAATAACATGCGGAATTCAATGACGAAAAATAAATAAATCAAAGCAATATAAAACAAAAGAAAATGTCGTTTACTTAAGCGGTACGTGGAGTTGTATCCCGAGTACAGATCATACTACCGTCCATTCAAAATCGGCTATGAAATTTATGTCCGGGTTTCCATCCGATATACCGCGAGAGTTGACACATATTTCATTTTATTCCAAAGCCACAACATACAATATCTCATAATCCATGCATATTTATCTACTCAAGGGCCACAACATGCATTTTTAACATAATAATCATGCAAATAGTACTCAATGAATAATAAAAATGCAACAGAAAACGAATGTGGAAAATACCCTCAGGTCCAACCTTTTATTTCGACTTTCGAACTCGCGTTTCACGGCTGTCGGAAGGGTTAAAGCTCCGCAACTTTTCTGGTTCGCTGGTTCGCGTCTTCGCTCGCTGTTTCGCTATTTTGTTCGCTGTTTTATCTCCGTTTTGCTGCTATTTGGCCTCCGTTTTGCTGCTGTTTTGGTTGTATTTTCTACTCACTGTTTTGACGTAATTTAGGTTACTATTTGTGCGATTTTTGGAGGTTAGGGGCTGCTATTTTTGGTACAGTTTTGGCGGTTATTTGGATTGGTTTGGACTACAGTTTTGGAAGGGTTCCAGCGGCAGTTTTTGTTACTGTTTTGGGGGGTGTAGTGGACAGTTTCTCGGCAATTTGGCTAGGTAGGGAAGCGGTTATATGCGGCTGTTGGAGGTGTATGGCTGGTTACGTGGAGATGGCGTGAGGCAGTTTGTGAGTGAAGACTTGTGGGCTGCGAGAGGACTACGTGGCGAGAGTGTTGGCCACATTGAAGGGCAAAGACAATGGACTGTGGCGTTAGTTTGGTAATTGGCGTGAAGGTGAATGGAAGGGCTTTGAGGGTTAGTTGCTTAGGGACGTGAGTTGTGTCGTTGTGAGGGGTGGCGTGAGAAGGCTTGGGGCAGGTGGCGAGACGTTGTGAAGAGTTTCGTGGAGAGTAGTCTCGTGTGAGGTGTCGATTTGTGGAGGAGCTGGTGAGTTTGTGCGTGAGTCTGAAGTGGGGGGCAGGTGTGAGTGGCTATGCGTTTCTTGGCTAAGGGCAGTGGGTGATCATCATATGATTGTGTATTCAGGGTGTGGCAAAACTAGGCTGATGAAGTGGATTTATTTCTTGTTTTCGTGAGTGGGGAATGAAGGCTGGTGGTTCATGGCATCTGGCTAGTGGCGATTAGGGTTTATTTTCTCTTTGTATTTTTGTATTTGTAGTTTTTTTTTTGTATTTGGCCGTGAGTGTTCTCCTTTTGTTTGCAAATTTGTGTTGTTTATATATTAGTCAATTAGGGTTTTTCCTTGTCTCACAAGGAAGGGATCTTGGTTTCTAATTTAGGCTTTTCAAGAATGGTATACACAAGATTGAGGGGGGACAAAATATTTTAAATTAGGAAGTTACAAGATTAGATTGGTGTTGATTAGGAAGTCAAATATTTTAGATTGGTAAATATATTATTTAGTTAGGAATGATTATATTTGATTAGTTTATATTAGGCATATACTTATTTTGTGTTTGGTAAATATTTTATTTATTTATTTAATTTAATTAATATTTTATTTAGTTAATGTTTTAATTTAATTAATAATTATTTAATTTGGGTGTGTATTAGGGGGCTATGGGCTTGTGGGCCTTGGTTAGGTGGGTGGGCTTGGCTAGGTGTTTTGATGTATTTTAACTTGGAAGTGAATTATTTAATTTTGGTATTTAACTTTAATTTAATTTCAATTGGTTTTAATTAAAATTTGTGACATGTGTTTTAAATGTTTTAATTATTTTTAATTTGTGACATGTGTTTTAACACGGAGGTCCAATAAGCGAACCCGAAGCTAATCCAACGAATAAAAACTAACAAAATGTTGATTCCCTTCCGACGATCGTTTCCCACAACTTCCTCGACTAAAAATGTAGTGCCTCCAACTGAGACTCATCATCGGGTTTCACATGTAAAAATGCAATGTCTACAGGTATGTCCCCATATCGATTGGTGTTTGGGAAAGCATGCCATCTGCCAGTTGAGCTTGAACACAAGGCGCACTGGGCACTTAAGAAGTTGAATCTTGATTCACAAGCTGCATGAGAGAAAAGACTTGACCAACTCAATGAATTGGAGGAATTTCGCCTACAGGCTTATGAGAATGCCAAATTGTACAAGGAAAAGACCAAAAAATGGCATGACCGAAAAATAGTGCACAGATAGTTGGAACCAAGGCAGCAGGTGTTATTGTACAACTCGAAGTTGAAACTTTTCCCTGGAAAGTTGAAATCTAGGTGATCATGTCCATTTATGATCACTCAGGTTTTACCATATGGAGCCGTCGAGTTACTGGCTCCCAATACCAACAACACATTCAAGGTTAACAGTCAGTGTATCAAGTACTACTGGGGAGAATCATTTGAGCGACAAAAAGAAAGTGTCACACATTCAGTTCCAACATAAACGTTCGAGCAGTCATGTCTAGCTGACGACTTTAAACTTAGCGCTTGCAGGGAGGCAACCCATGCAATTTTTGTATATATTGTGATTTGGTGTGATTTAAATTTGGTGTGTTTAGTTTTTACAGATTAAGACATTTCAGGATGGAAGAAGTTCTCGCAAATCTTCATAAGCAATTTCTTTCTTTCCCTCAAAACTCTCTGATGAAAGTTTACAAAGCTCGCTTGGAACGGATGAGATTACTAATAATCCATGGTTCTCCTAATGACATTCGTTGGGTAATTGAAGCACGAGTCCGATTGGCAGGTGAGTCTTCTGACTCTTTTATTTCACATCTGCCTGGTTTTGGAAGAAGCACCTATGCAAAGAAACGTAGAGCTAAACAAATGGGTGTTTGTTACAAATGTGCATGCTGGAATTGCAATA
This sequence comes from Zanthoxylum bungeanum, assembly GCA_019454045.1. Lineage (NCBI taxonomy): Eukaryota > Viridiplantae > Streptophyta > Magnoliopsida > Sapindales > Rutaceae > Zanthoxylum > Zanthoxylum bungeanum. The sequence continues at coordinate 66 of SKCR01004757.1, read as the reverse complement.
CTCGTTGTCGTTCTTTAGGAATGGTGTCTGATAATCGCGAAGAAAAAATTAAATTCATTAGGGATG